>JAESVK010000356.1:1702463-1733403 GCA_017140935.1 Hamamelis virginiana | reverse complement strand
TTTTTTTTTTTTTTTTTTTAATATATTAAGGTGAAATAACCATGTCTTAATGCATCCATAGTATGTCCAACTTATATTGGCCACATTTGCGGTAAAAAAATCACATTCAGAATTCTGGACACGAGTAGTTCATGTTTAACATATGTATGTTTGTTTGAGAAGTGTCATGTTTGAATGTGTTACTTGTTGAAGGTCAAAGTCTCCTAGCCAACATGGTTCAATGATGGAGGGTTGTGTGAGCAAGGTAGACTATAAAGGCAATTGCCATGTGGCATCCTTAAATAGGAACAAATGGTGCTTCATGTGTGTAACACAAGGAGGGATCCCCAAATGACATGTATTTTCCATGTGAATCGTGGATTGACTTGCCTTTTTGGCTTATCTCCTTGAGAACATGCCTAAATTGGTGTGGGATGCCCACCCACTTTGTTGGATGCCACGTTTTCATGGATGATTGCGCTTTGCCATTACTCGTGATGGCTTACAGGGTCTTTGCTTGGTGGATGGAATAGAGGCTTGTTGAGGTGGGTGCACTTTCAAGGTCATAGGGGCATCACTTGCCTTGGCCTATTTGAGAATAAGGGAGGACCAAATGTCCGTCAAACATGGGTTTCTTGTAGCATGTGGCATAGTGCCAGGCAATTGACCCACTGAAAGGGTTGTTATGCTTGCCTGTATTGCTTGAATCATTGAAGTGGAAGGTGGGTTGGCAACCCTGTGCCTTGTAGATGCTCTAGCCATGCCATTGGCTTTGGCAAGGCTCTGACTTGCCATGGGCTCTGGCCTAGCCAACCTACCACCCAAGTTGGTTCATATATAACAGTTTGCCTATATAAAGCCGAATGGGCTTTATTAGAGGCGATCTCATCATCTCTTCACCACTTCGAAAACTCTTATCTCTTGAGCTGGAAGTTAGCTAGGATTGGAATCCATTTCCTCTGGTCCTTTAAGACACTAACTGGCACCAACCTCCATCTCACTCTCAGGTTGCTCTACTCTTCCCTTAAGCCGAGGTTTCTTGCTACCTCATCATTACCTGTGATCGTCCTCCTAGACTGCAACACTAATTTTAAACACCAAGATTTTTCAGATACTGATGGGTTGTTAAATGAATCATTATTTATCTTGAATGAATTTTGGAGTTCAAGATGTTGGATTTTTGTTGGTGATGGGGTTTCAGTTTCAATTTGTAAGTTGATCATGGATCCTTTATAGTTCTCTTTTCTCCTCATTTTGCATTGTGGGAAGACGCTTTTCCCCACCGATTATAATGTATCTATGAATTTTTGTCCCGCATGATTAATAGAATTAAGTAATGCTTTTAATTTGGGTTAAGAAAAGGTGTTTATAAACTCAAAATTTGACAGTGCTAATACCTAATGAAACATGCTGAGCAAACAGTTAAGAGATTGGGCAAAAAGAAGTGCAAAGTACATTTAATCAGGCTTGTTATTTCTCTTAGTTTTTTCTTTTAATGAAAAGAAGAAATTACAGCCCCTGAGTTAATTAATAATTAAGAATAAGAATGGAATGTGATAAACTTACCATATCATAT
Organism: Hamamelis virginiana; assembly: GCA_017140935.1. Lineage (NCBI taxonomy): Eukaryota > Viridiplantae > Streptophyta > Magnoliopsida > Saxifragales > Hamamelidaceae > Hamamelis > Hamamelis virginiana. Next base: position 1,731,848 of record JAESVK010000356.1, on the reverse strand, counting down.
CATCTGAATGCAAATACTTATAGAATGCTTGAGGTGAATGTCTTAATGAATCAAGATAAAATGATGACCTCTCAGCTTCATTCTCACATTTTTGTGTTATCTGGAATTCCTGTTTTAATTGTTGATGGCTTTGGAACACTAAGCATCTGTACTTATGCATAGTATTCAATAGTGTGATGATATGTGAGCTATGATCTATTTTCTTATTCTGTAATTACGTTGTGTCAGAGAGTCTCTGGAGAATCTGAAAGTGCCTCTGAATCCTCAAAGTCCGAGGCTGCTGAGGCTTCTGATAAATCCAAACGACCACTAAAGAGAGGTAATGCATTCCAAGTCCTGCCTTTCTTCTTTTTTTTTTTTTTCCACAATTCGAATTGGTATTCTTTAAAATATGTCGATCCCTTTCTTTCTATGTTGTAATTAACACAAATGAACGTGATGTGATTATTTTTTTTCCACAATTCAAATTGTTATTCTTTAAATATGTCGATCCCTTTCTTTCTATGTTGTAATTAACACAAATGAACGCGATGTGATTTCTTGATAAAAAATACTTTTCTATTTTTATATATATATATATATATATATATTCTACTGTAGGTTCTCCATTTTTGTCTAGTTGTGTAGCAAATTAGCAAGTCTTTATTTTATGAGTACTGTTTTAATTAATCTTTTAGCCACGACTCGTGAGAAACTCAGTAGTATTTTTTGGGGTAAAACGAAGATGTTGAGACATCACATATACAATTCAACTATACAATGATATTTTATTCATTACTTGAGAGGATAAGTGTGGGGTTGTTGAAGACAATCCCACATTTTGTTCACACTGGATTACAAGACTTGATAGGATTGGATTAAGCAATAGAAGCTTTTGCATATATACCCTGCTTATTCCTACTTATCCCCTATTTGTGTTTGGTACATGTTTGGATATAATGCTAGAATGGTTGTGCAATTTTTGTCTAACGTTTGGTATATGGTATTGTTATACTGGATATAATCCTTATTGTTAATGGTGGATTGATCTTCCTCTCCTCCTTACATGTAGGCAACTTGCCAAATCAGGTAAATTTGGTCTTGTTATGTGTACTTGATTATTAAATTTTACTTTATTATGATTGTGCTGGCTGTATGATATAGAATATATAGGAATCTATATCAACAACACAATTTCAATTATTAATTTACTTCGATAGAGTTTCAAACAACAAAAACAAAATACAGGTCAATGGGGGTTGTAAATAAAAAAATTAAGGTGGGGTAAAAATTCTAGGAAAGGAATTAAGAAAGTTAAAATTTTTTAGAAGAGCTAAATTTAAAATGATAAAAAAGATATATACTAAAAAATAAAATTAACAAGTTGTCGGTCAATTGGCCACCCTTGACTCCCCATCCTTCGCCCTTGGCGATGTTGAGTGTTGGTGATGTTAGGCGATGGTGATGGGCGGCTGGTAGTGTTGGTGGTTGGGTGGTGATTTTGTGTGGTAATGGTGGTAGGTGAGTGGTGGTGGTGGTGTTGGTGGTGACTAATGGGTGAGTGGCAATGATGGTGATGGGTGAGTTGTAGTGGTAATGTACGGGTGGGTGGTGGTGGATGGGGGGAAGGGTAGTGGTGATGGGTGGGTGGGTGGGTGGGTGGATGTTGATGTTCAGTGGTGGTGGCATTGGTGCTGGCTTTTTGTGGTTATGAGAGGTGGTTGGAAAGTTGCCTTTTTGAACTCTTGATCATTCTATTGTACAAAATAAGTAGCGCATTTAGGTAAAAGAAGAATCGTTGTCATACCATGTTTTCCTAAGTTGGATTATCTTATCTCGAGATAAAATAATACTATCCCCTCTTTGGTATTATTATATTCTCCGTATAGAGGATATAATAATACGATAGGTAACTAATCTAGTTCTTAATTAATGATACCCAACATGATTTCCATACCTCATATTCTGCATACCAAACATGGCCTAAGTGTATTATGTTGAAAATTATTTAGAACAAGCAAGTAGTCGACTAGTCGTCTGTGAAAGTTAATGAAGCCATAAAGAATGGAAAAAATAACAAATAACCCTAATGTATGACAAATTGTATGTACAGCATGAAAGGAATGTACCATTAAGTTCTAGGAAATCTAGGCTAGATGGGTAAGAAGCAATATATAGAGATTTAAGATATGGGAAAGCAATCAAGAGTGGGTACGGTAATTTTTGCAAATGGGCATATTTCAGCGTAGGGAACTATAGTGTGGTTTGGAATCCTATTTTTTCTGGGAATTTTCAAGATTGGGAGTTGGAGGCAGTGGTACATTTTCTTGAGAAACTACATCACTACGTGGATTAGAGGCACTCAAGGAGAGGTAGGATATTATATGGTGGAACAGATCTCCAACCGGGTGGTTTTGGTTGAAGGATTTTATCTTTTGTTGAAAGGGTATAGAGGGGAGATGTTTGAAGTAAACAAATTTGGAATTCTTGTACACCCTCCAAAGTAGCCTTTTTGTGTGTGTGTGTGTGTGTGTGGACAACGGTGAGGAACAAGTGTTTGACTATAGATCATTTGATTTCTAGGGCCTGGTCTATATCGAATAGGTGTAGTAGGGGTGATCTTGGTCCAGTTTGGCCTGTTTCTCAAGTAATATTGGACCAAACCAGTATTCTCGGTTTGTAATTTTCATAAACTGGTATTCTAGAAACGTGGCTCTTTTGGGGAAATGGCTTTGGATATTTCCTCGTGAAAGTAACTCATTGTGGCATAAGGTTGTCAAAAGTAAGTATGGATTGCAGGAAAATGGGGGGGGGGGGGGGCGCTATTTCGGGTATGGAGATTACTTGTCGTAGTCCATGGAAAGGTGTTTCCCAGGTTCTTCCTATTTGTTCTAGATTTGTATCCTTGATTGTTGGCAATGGGGGAAAGGATTAGATTTTGGGAGGATGTGTGGAGGGGGTTCTCTCTTTTGCTTCTTTGTTCCCTAGACTTTATAATATGTCTCTTGTTCATAAAGCTCCTATTTCTTCTTTCATGGCCTCATCTTCTTCTTTGTCGGTTAGTTGGGATTTTCATTTCTTTAGAAACCTTAAGGATAGGGAGGTTGAAGATCTTTCCTCCCTTCTTTATGTTCTTAAAGGGGTCTCCTTGAATTTTGTGGTTCAGGACAAAAGAGGGTGGATGTTACACTCTTCCAACTTTTCTTCTAAATTTTTTTTCAATGCCTTATGTGATGATTCTTTGTTGCCGTCTTTTGGTCTTTCTATGTTTATTTGGAAATCTAAAGTGCCTCATAAAGTTAAGGTTTTTGCTTGGTTATTGGCTCATAGAAGAATTAATACTAATGACTATTTTTGGGTCATTTGGCTTGAAAGAAATGAAAGATTGTTTGAGGATAAATGTAGAGATATATAGGAATTGTGGGATAGAGTGAGATTCTTGGCTTTCTTTTGGGCTTCGGTCTCTACGGAATTTAAGGGTATTCCTTTCTTTGTTTTTAGAGGCAATTGGGTTGATGTTTGTAACCCGTGAGATTATTTATTTATTTTTATTGTTTCCTTCTTTCTACTTTCTATTTTGTAAGATGAACTCCTCGTCCTCTTGTTTTTATTAATAAAATCGTTGCTTATCAAATTTTTTTTTTCATAAACCAAACCATACCAAAGCTGGCATAAAACTAGATTAAACAATTCGGTTTGGTTTGGTCGGTTTACTCGGTTTGAGTATATATATATATATATATATATGGAGATGCTAATATAAGATGCACTTGACGCAAAGTTGCATAAGGTGACCTCCAAAGAGCCACTTGCGGAACAAATTTTGAAAACTAACTGTTGGATTAGATACCCTATTATGTATGTCAAGCTTGCCAAAAATCACAGTGATCCACTAAAAAAAATGGTGACATTTTGAAAAACAAAAAATTCACAATTTTCCACTGTGACATTTTTAAACAATAGATCGTTGGATCACTGTGATTTTTGACAGGCTCGACATATATAGGAGGGTTATCTAATCCAACTGATAGTTTTTCAAAATTTTTTCTGCACCTAGCTCTATTTGCATCAGGTGCACCTTATATCAGTGTCTCTGTGTATGTGTGTATATATTTTCTTTTTTCTAAAAAAAACCTAGATCATATTATAAGAAATTGATAAGGATCATTTGCATATTAGCGGCAATGTTACATGGACTCGGGTGCGGGTACGTGTCTAGGAGTTGGATTCGTTGGACTTCCAAATTTTAGGATGCGAAGACTCGATGATAAAGGATCCAAATTTTGGATATGAATATGTGGACATGTCGTACAGAAGATTAACAATTTTTAAAGAGTTCTAACATATTAGTTATATCTCATTTAGCATTTTAGTTTAATTTTTTTTGAAATATTTAAAACTATTTAAAAAAAAATTATTTTAGAACTTTGTTATAATTTTTTAAATATTATAAGAATTTTTATTAATTTCTGACATATTTTTATATTTTAAATAATCTTTATAATTTTTTAAATCAGGTGCACCTTATATTAGTGTCTCTGTGTATGTGTGTATATATATTTACTTTTTTCTAAAAAAAACCTAGATCATGTTAGAAGAAATTGATCAGGATCATTTAGGATCATTTGCATATTAGTGGCAATGTTACATGGACTCGGGTGCGGGTACGTGTCTACGAGTTGGATTAGTTGGACTTCCAAATTTTAGGATACAGGGACTCGATGATAAAGGATCCAAATTTTGGATACGGATACGTGGACACATCGTACAAAAGATAACATTTTTCAAAGAGTTCTAGCATATTAGTTCTCATTTAGCATTTTAGTTTAATTTTATTTGAATTATTTAAAACTATTTAAAAAAAATTATTTTAGAATTTTGTTATAATTTTTTAAATATTATAAGAATTTTTATTAATTTCTAACATATTTTTATATTTTAAATAATCTTTATAATTTTTTGAAATGATAAAAATAATTATAAAAAAAGAAAAGAAAATAATTAAAATATAAAAATATTTTTGAATTTATGAAGATCTTTGACTTTTAAAAAAGTTAAGCATTTAAGAGTGCTTTAAGTCCTAAAAGAACTTACCAGGAAATGAAAAACAAAAAAATATATTAAAATATTTAATGGTGGAATGTTGCTGGCAAGCAACCAGTACCCTTCAAGTTCTAGGCTTTCATAGGAGACAAAAAAAACAAAAAAATACATTACAACATTAAATAGTTGTATGTTGCTCACCTAGCAAGCAACCACAACTCACGAGTGTCTTTATATATATATATATATAGTGATATATATATAAAGAAAGAAGAGGGGCTGACCAGTTACCAGTCACGAGGCAAGTATTTGCCTCACCGGTGACCTGCGACAGTGACGACAATACAATTGGCGTCGTTGGCAGATCGACAACTCACCGACAACTTCACCGTTGTCTGACCAGCGACTTCACCATGAGCTCTCTCTCTCTCTCTCTCTCTCTCTCGATCCATGGCTCTGTTTCCCTTTGATAGTAGCCGTATCCCAGGCATAGAAAAAAAAATTTGACATGAATCCCATATCGGTATCTGTGTCGGGTCGTGTCGACACGGATACAGTAGGGTTAAGGGGCGAGTCCGTGTATCAGAGATTAGTGGATTGTAATTTTAAAAAGGTTGAAATTGATCATATTTTGACCTTTAAAGACCCAAAATTGAGAGAGAGAGAGAGAGAGAGATGATTTGAAACTAAGATAATAGCAAGTAGATCAAATGTAGGTGATCACAAATCTAGTAACATTGAAATGAAAATGAAAATATATGTATATATATACAGTTTCGATCTAGTTGGCATATGGTTACATAAGTTATGTAAGCATGTAGGCCATAGATAATTGTGGGATGCATATTTTGAAAAACTGACCGTTGGATTAGATATTGTACTTATGGATGAATTGCATACCAAAAATTCACGGTGATCCAATGTCAGAATTTCAAAATATAGCTATAAAAAATATGACCGTTGAAAACTATCACAGTTTTTCTCAATGATATTTTTGAGAAACTGAACTGAACCAAATGCCTATAAAACAGAACCAAACTTGTATTTGGTTCGGCTTTCTATTTTTATTTATTTATTTTTCCTGCCCCTAGGTGTAGTATGTGCAAGAATTGTCACAGTTTTTCTCAATGATATTCTTGAGAAACTGAACCGAACCAAATGCCTATAAAACCAAACCAAACTTGTATTTAAGTTTGGTTCAACATTTTTTTCTTCCTGCCCCTAGGTGTAGTATGTGCAAGATGGATGGCGGGTCTAAGGATGCTCTCCTTCATTGCCCTATTGCCCTATTACTGTTGATCTTTGGGGCTTCGTTTTTGCAGTATTGAGTGTTTCCTGGGTGATGCCTAAAACAGTCAAAGGAATGATTCTAGGTTGGAAGTTTAAGTCCACGGACAATAATTGCTAAACCAAATGGAGGGTGGCCCCTTTATGCCTTCTTTAGTGTTTGTGGGAGGAGGGAACAGAGGATCTTTTGAAGACAGAGTTGAATATTTTACAACTGAAGGAAGAGATTTTTAGTATGCTCTTTGTTTGGGTTTGTTCATTTTAGTTGGGAGGAACTCCCACGTTTTTGGATTTCGTAGATACACTTGCCTTGTAAAGTTGATTTTTGTTTCATAGTATCCATCCTGTATTATTGGTCTTTTGGCCTTTTTTTGTGTTTCTTTAAAAAATGAGGGAAGGTTGTAAAACAAAGTAATGGATAAATGACACCGAATTGCTGCATGGTCTTCTTTGATCCAAGCAATGCTTGACAAAATTGGTTGAAGACGATTCGTAGGCTTCCAAATACTCCCAATTTGAAAGAGATGGTGTCGGAGAGAAAGGAGTAGAGACAACAAGAGAAGTAGAGAGGAAGGAGAAATAGATGGTGAAGAAGTAGAAGGTATTGAGAAGAGTAGTAGGGATAGAGATAGCCACAGTAGGGTTTTCTTTAATTCTCCAAAAGTATGCCATCCAAGAGGAAAGCCCAAAAGATATAGGAATATCCCAAAGATGGTAGCCCATCATACCTGTCGATCTGCACTAGAGTTTGGTGGTGGCATCTTAATAAAGTTTTGATGTCACTTAAGTTGTCATGTGCCTAGTACCCCACTGAAACATCTTTGAGTCATGTCCTTTGGTTAACACAAACATGTGCAGCCTTCCCATTGATCAAAGTTTCCTTGGGTCTATGTAAACCATATAAATTCTCATCTTAATCATGAGTCATGACACTAACTCGTTTTCATTTTAGACTCTCTCATGAGCGAATTTCCTTTGAAGTTTAGAAATGGAAGTGCTCCTCTCCATGCACGGTTCTCTAGCCAAACCAGCCAGTCTTCCTTAGTGGCGCTCCCTTATGCCTCCTTTTCTTGGAAAGTAGCCAAGGCCACCCCCTTAGCTACCCCTGAATTGATATGAATTTACCCACCTCTAGGAATAATGCACTCTGGCTGTCGGGCTCTCTGTTGTGGCCAACAATCTTCCCTGTCACTCTGGTTGAGAGCAGCACTTTTGAATGAAATTAAATGTTCACATGAGAAGCATATTTATCTATACACATCTGAGTATTGTACTTTTCAAGGGGTGGCTTATAGACCTTTAGAATCTCTGTTGTACAACCCTCGAGTGCTCATTTAATCCACCAGAAGTGCTTGAGCAGTTTTCATTGGTGCTTGTTTAATGGCAAGCTTTGTAAATGAGGGTAATTTTTTACCCTCCTTCCCCCCCTTTCTCTCTCTCTCTCTCATAGTAGTGGAAGATTGTGTGTGCGTGCATGCGCTTGTGGTGTCAAAGGTGGTGTTGGTATTGGTGGGGGAGATGGCATGGTTGAAATGGAGGTTGCAGTAGTTTTGGAGGCAGGGGTTGTTTAGGAGGTGAGAAGGTGGTTCTGTAGTAGTCGCAGTCGTAGACTCTTAGTCTTAGTATGGTGGTGTGGTGGAGGTGAAGGTAGTGCTGGCAGTTGTTTGCTTATGGTGGTTTTGGTGTTGACTTCTAAGTTTCTAATATATATAGCTCACTGCATTTTTAATTTGGAATCATAGTTTGATTTTTTTTTTTTTTAATTTTAATTTGATTTTGTGCATGTTCTCATCATTTTGTGTATTTATTTTCATGTTTTGTTATATTTTTTTCAGGGGATCGGGTGAAGTACATTGGGCCTTCTGTACGCAATGAAGTTGATAACAGGTCATAAATTGATTTCTATGTATGTCTGTACCATTGATGTTAACATCAAATTGAAAGAATAAATATTACCTTTAGAATGTTATTTGATAAAATTTCCATTGATCAATTTAAAAAATATATAAGGAATAAAATAATTTGAATAATTTTACAATATAGAAAAACCCATTCATGTTTAAAGTAAATTCATGGATTTGAATTCCTGTTCATTGATCTAAATCATACCGAGCTTATTTTATGCAACAAAAAGTTGGATGCAAAGATTGAGTTCGTTTAGTTTTATTTTTCAATACCTTTGGATGTTGGCATCTTGTTCTTTTTCAGTTTGTGTTTTTCTGAAGGTAAAGAAGATTTTTTATTCAATCAAAATGAATTTACTTATCTTTTTTAGAAATTACTAATATAGTAGCTTATGTTAAAGAGAAAACAAGTTGAATTCGGGAGACAACCTAAAGATAGGAAGCAACTATTAAATTTTATATTTTCAACAAAGATGCATATAGTTTTGAAAATTTAGTGAGTCTGGCATTTTGGCTTAGTTCTCGTTCAAAGACTGAACTTTGGAGAGCTTTTATTGTTTTGTTACAATACTTTAAACCCAAGATACCAGAGTTTTTTGTTGAAAAAACTGACTGCTTATTATTATGCTTTATCATAGTTTTTACAACAAATGCCAAATATGGAGCTCTTTGTTTATTTTATTTTATTTATTTATTTATTTTTTATGTGGGTATCCTTGTAAGGAAATTAGGACAAACCAGAGTCTTGTAAAGAGTTTGGTAGACAGAGACAATTAACATATGGAAAAAAAAAAAAAAAAAAAAAAAAAAAAGGAAAAAACAAAAAAAAAAAAAAATATAACTGGGGTACCTTTGAGTTACCTTTTTACCTTTGATAAATTATATTATTGTTGTGATAACTCAGGGTTGCTCAATAGTTTAATGCTATTTTTATCATTAAAAATCAACTTAATATTGGCCTTAAATCATTAATGCAAAATTAAAATTTTAACTAGCCAGGAATCATTTCTTGTTTTATTTGAAGGATCTATTTCTTGGTGTTGTAAAAATTCTTGTTCCATAGTTGTGTGATCGGATACTCTTATGTTTCTGTCTGTTAATCTTGAATTTAGTAAAAATGCTTAGGATGGAACTCGAAGAGTTTATAATTGGTTGCATGTGGACTTTAAGAAATATTAGCCACTATTTGGATGTACTACAGTGGCAAAGTACTAAATGGTTGGATCTTGACAATTGTGACAACAGACAAGCATGTTGCTAGGAAGGTCATATCCTTGGTCTAAGTTTTAAAAGCCTTTAGCATTAACTCATCCCCCGTGAACAATGACTTTACCCTCACCTGATTATTGACATATAATGCATCACAGGATCATATTGGGGAAGATACCAACATCTGATGGTCCAACATATGCTTATACCGTTATCCGTGGCAGGTGGGTTGGTAAGTTGTCTCGATGTATAAAGAACCATGAATGCCTTGTTACTCTTGGCATTTTCTTGGATCGGAATTTAATCTTCATGCTTTTCTTTGGGAGGATCTAAAACAATTCTCTCTTTTTTTTTTAAAATTTTTATTTTTAATCTTTTTTTTAAATTTTTATTTATTTATTTATAATCCTTACTGGTGAGTGATGATCCAGTGTTACGGATTGATTTTCTTTGGCGGGTGGGTCTCTTCAGTACAAACCTTAAATGATGTCTGTGGCTCTTGCTGTTGACATTTACCTATGTTCAAGGAAAAAAATTTAAGAAAAAAAAAAAATCATCCTTTTTAGAGCGCATGAGTTCACATTATTAGCATGTAATAAATTGTTGTAACTTGTAAGTATATCAATTTTAACCATTTTTTTTTTTTTTTTTTTTAAATATCGTTGATTTGGGATGGGTTGTATTGTTCCTGAACTTTTTTCCGTCTCTTCAAGAATCCGTCAACATTTAATCCCATAGCATCTTAAGGATTAGTTCTTTTTATCACTGATTTTTAAGGCAAAAACAAAAATTCAATGAATTTTAGCACAACACAGATGCTTTTTTAGCATTGCAGTTAGAACATGGTGTAGATTTCTATAATTCTAACAGGCAGAAGCAATTTAGAACTAAAGTACTGAAGAATCACTTGAAGAAGTGTACAGTCACAGACACGTGCATGCACTTGTATGTTTGTACTTGGTTATATAACTTATATACAAAGTCATATACAAATGTGGATTTTTCTGTTCATATAGCATTAATTTGTTTTAGGTATGGACTGACTGCCTTCGTAGAAATTCTGGCAATTTACAGCATGGATATCATGAAAGCCAATAGCAAAGCTTTTTTGGGTTTAAGTGGCTGGCCTTATGATGGCATTTTTCAGTGACTGTTGCTTCAGTATTAGTGCACTCATCATGTGAGAGCTATCATCACCATTTATTTGGTTAAAACTAAGGGTGATTCTGGAGGATTTGTTGACTGCTGGTAGTGAATTTTGGTTCTAGTTATCTGATTATAAATAACTGATCCTCCATACATGATGTTGTAAAAGATAAAAGAGTTAAAAATTGATGCATTCGTAAGAATTGTGGTACATATTGAGGACAAGTTTAGGGAGTCATCTAAGATGGTTTGTCCATGTACAATAAATACCAATGAATGCACCCGTACCAATGAATGCACAAGTGCAAGTAGTTTGGTTCAAGTTGAAGGCGTCAAAAGAACAAGAGGGAGTCCATAAAGAATGTGGCTAGAGGTAGTTATAAAAAACCATGATAGCCAATGATTTAATGAAGGATATGGCTTTAGATAGAATTGGATGGTGAAAAAAAGGATTCATGCAGCCAACTCTATGTAGTTTGAATTATGGTTTTGTTGAGTTGAGTTGAATTGGTTGGGATACTTAATGATTTCCTTGAATCGTTGCCTAGTCTTGATATTTTGAGGAACATTTTGGTGACATTGACACTAAATGTGTCTTGAAGTATTGACGACTACCAAAATGTCTCCCACGATACGTGTTGGTACCTAAAATGTAGATTTATAATCCAATATACAAATTAAGTGAAGGCTATTTCTTGGATGCGCTGTCTCAAGTATTGAACTAAGTTGATGAATTGTGAGACAAAAGGGATAACACATAACGATATGTGGTGTGACAAGCTATACATAGACATCCTGTGGTTTGTTTGTATCCAGTGTCACACTGATAGATTAATTAATGATGGGATTCTTAGAGAACTTTAATTCGCTTCTTAAAAGATTCTTTCATATTTATTGATCTGGATAAGTAAAGAACGAAAGAAACATCTGATGGTGTATAGGAAGATAATCATTTTAAATTATATTTAGTCATGGATATTTTTAGGACAGCGTTGCATATTTAATATCCTCATCTTATGGTGTAGTATGATAGGTCATTGTGGCAGTACATATATCGAACCACTCCTATCATCTTGTATGTAGCAAGACTGTACATCTGACACATTTTATTTTTTCAGTGCTTGATATAAGTGATCAATTCGCTTGCTTCTCATTATTCACTTAAATAAGTTGTGATATCTTGCATATGTTGGTTTTTGCTAGAAGAATTGAGGGTCTATATGATAGGAAGTACCAAATGTATGGTCAAATATATAGACTGGGTCCCTTTATTTGGTTTTATTTATCTATTTATTATTTATTTTTCATTTTTCATTTTTCATTTCATCAAAAGATGGGTGGTCTAGTTGTGCCGTCTGTCTATTAATGGTGTACTTGTGATTTGTTGATTTTCTATATTAAGGAATTTCAAAGCTGTGTGGTTTTTGGATTGGTTTAAGGAATTTGGTTATCAACTTTGATCACCTACCTAGGTTGTGGATTCTTTCTTCTATTCTATGGATAAATTATCAATGTCTTTTCTTGTTTGGTTCTTATGCTAGTAGTGGTGAACTTTTAGTCGTTTATTGTGTATTGGTGAGTAGTCTACCAAGGTTCAAGAGAAATTTTAGACATTTATGACTTCAATATCCTTTTGTAGTTTGTAATCAGAGTTTTGACATATTTGCAGGCCTTTATCAAGTGGTCAACGCGGGGAAGTATTTGAGATGAATGGGGACCAAGTTGCTGTCATTCTGGATACAAGTGAAAACAAAGAAAATGGCGGAGAGGAAAAGGAAATCACAGAGAAAGCTGCAAAACCATCAGTTTATTGGTTAGATGGTATATTTCTCGCATAAGTGAAGACTATTATTTGATTTGGATTGAATGAATTTTTCTAGATTTGTCATGGTTTCATGTTTCAGTATCTTTGGGCCTTTCACTTTTATGTAATTTTAATGTCGACTGCCATGGCTTTATGCCTTCTTTAATCCCTTGGCTGAACTGTCTATGCTGTATAGATGGCCAACCAATTGGGAAAATATTAAAATAATGAAAAAACTGCATAAATTCATCAATTGTACCAAAAAATAAGAACATTCTGAAGTATGAAAAATACCAGATCAAAGTATAAACTATTTTATGAAAAATACCAGATCAAAGTATAAACTATTTTTTTGCCTCCATTTTTATTTTTAAAATTTATTTATTTATTTATTTTTTTAAGTTAGGAAATTTTAGGCTTGATAAAAATTCTATCTTATTAATATATACAATATAGTTGAAAGCTATGGCAAAGAATACAAGGGACAAAGGACTGAGATGGTGGTGGGTACTACATGTTGTAAAGCTAACCATCATAGCTGTATGAATCTAAATGGATAAGTCGACCGTGTGCATCTCTGTGGCTACCATCTTGAGCGGAGTGTAGTTTTGTGTAGGCATTAAGTTCTTTGAAAGTCCTTTTAAATTAAGAATCGAATCGGTTATTAAGAAGCCTATATTCTTATACTTGGTCATCTTAGCTGGTAGCTAAACCTTGGTTTTTCATTTTCCTCTACATTAATAGAGTCAAGTTGCTTTACCTTTATTTATTTTTTCTTTATTTATTTTCTTTTTCTTTTCAAAACTTTCTTGAATAAGAAATTAAGATGTGTTAGAGATGGAAGGATTACAAAGAAGGTGATGAAGTTTATAAAGATTCAAGGAAATAGGGACAGAAAGATTCTTCTGCATTATAGATTTTTCTTTTATTTGTCACGGGGCATTCACTTGTTCTCTTCTTGCCAGATCCCCGAAGCAGTAGAGGACTTGAAAGATTTTGTAGATTGAATCTAAGGCCCCGTTTGGATCGTCGGAATCAAAGAGGGTGGAATGGAATCTGTTTCCATTCTTGAGATAGTTTAGAATGGAATGAGATTTCTATTCATAGTGGGCGGAATTAGAGGATTGGAATGATTATCCATTCCATTTTCTGTGTTTGGCAATGACAAGAATAAAATTGCACCTGTAAAATATAATAATTTTAAAAGATGCCTCAAAAATATATTTGATAAAGGAAAATTCCTTCCCAACAAAGAAACAAAACTGTGCAGCAGAGAATAATTGTTTAGGAAAAAAAAAACCGTGCAGCAAAATACTATATATGTTGACAATCTGAGCTAAAATTACCAAATTCTTTTGATATGAAACTACATATGTTGAGACTAGCAGTAACAATGTGATAATATGTCTAAATGTCCTCTTTTGCACTGTTCTTTTCCTACTCTTGAGTAAATACATGAAAGAACAAAAGATAAAAAAAATTGCTAGAATTTTACTGAACAATATAGTTGTAGGTGTATAGAGAAGCTAGGGTAGTAATAGTCAACAGACAGTGATAGGAATGAGGATGGTTCAAAAAGGGAAGAACCCAAGATGGGAGGGAGAGAGAGAGAGAGAGAGAGAGAGATTATAGAGAGAGAGAGGCGAGGCGAGGCAAAACCAAACGGAAGGAAGAGCGAGGCAAAACCTAACGGAATGAAGAGCGAGGCACTGTTTGTGAACGAAAGCCAATTGCTTGTGTGTAGATCTAGCCATATCTGGTTGCATCTAAACAAATGTGTATGTGCACGCGCGCGTGTTAGAGAGAGAGAGAGAGAGAGAGAGAGAGAGAGAGAGAGAGAGAGAGAGAGAGAGAGCCCGGGGGGGGGGGGCCCCCGGGGGCTTCGAGCCTTTGCCACGATGGTGGCATGAGGAAATGTGTGCTGTTGAGAGCATGGTTCAAAGTCTCGGTCGCAGACGTTGTCGTGTCTCGGTCGCGGACGTTGCGGTCGTGGATATCTCGTCATGTCTAAGGTGAGACGCAACTTTAGACATGAAATAATGTTTTAAAAAAATCCCAAAAAATCATAGAAAAATCAGAAAAAATAAAACAATCAAATGGGGACCATCAAATAAGCAAAGTAAATAATTTAGGATACATATTATGATAAAAAAAAAAAAAAATCAAAATAGACGCTATCGCTTCTATACCATTGAAATCTATAATATTTAACTATTAGACATGCATGTAAATAAATATATTATACAAATGCATGTTATTTTTTATATAATTTATATCTGTAATTTTTTTATTTATTTATCAGTTTAGTTGAATAAATGGGTCAGGTTCCCCTACCACTTGTTTTACCATTTGTTCTCGAAAAACCAATGTGGGCTTAATATTTTGAGAAACCAATTGTTGGATCCGATACATTTCTTATGGATGTCATGTATGCCAAAAATCACAATGATCCAATGGTTGGTTTCTAAAAAATATGACTACGAAAAACTATTATAATTTGAAATATTGCATTTTTTCACATTGATATTTTTTATAATCTGATTGTTGGATTAAATGTGATTTTTGACATAAATGACATGTATAAGAAGGATATCTAATCTTGCTGTTTCTCAAAATATTCGATGCACATAGGTTTAATTTGGGAACAAGTGGTGAAAATAATTGTAAAACAAGTGGTAAAGGGAACTTGGTGGGGGGAAAGTTTCTTGGTAAGGGTTAGAGGTAAAGATAAAGATCACTTAAGGTGTTAGGTGGAAGAAGATCGGAAAATCTATAGTTTGGAGGTATGCTTGAATGATTTCAGGAGATACTTATTATTGTCAGTCTTAGAATACAGGAAGAAGTTTGTGGTGGCGTTCCTGGAAGGGAAGCACGACATGGGTGCAAAACCCTTCTGGTAGGTTTGCAAGCTTGGGAGGGAAAATCTTCTTATTCCTAGCATGCCATGAGTTGAGAACCTTTCAAACAGAGGGTGAGGAAAAAAGTACTCATGGGCTAGGTTGGAGTCTTCTTTAAACTATTGTAAGAAGGCAAGAATGGATAAATTCCCCTTAGAAGGCAAGTGTAAGATCAAGGAGAGGGGGGTCAAGCTATCTTTTGATGAAAGATGGGGTTGGCGTGAAGTAGAGGGGCATAATTTCTTAAGAGATGTCTGATGGGTAGTTTCGAAGAGAAGGTCAGTTCAGCACAAAGCATATTGGATTGGGCTAACAGTTTGGGTTGTTGCTTTTGGGGTTATGGTTTCTATTTTGATTGAGAGTTTTTTTGGTTTCTAGTGGTGCAAGAAGCGGAAGAATTCTTTGATTTGGTGCACGGATCAAGGATTTTACAACACTAGGCTAGTAAGGTGACTCGTTGAAGGAATAGGGGGTTAGGAGAGTGGTGGTTATGGGTTTAGGGGCTGCCTTTGCATTTATGGTGTGGGGTTTGTTTACAGCCATGCAAGATTTTTTGCAGGGGAGTTCTTGGAGGACTTGTCGATGAATTCTCAGTGGCTTTAGATTGAGGTTGAGGAAGATCGGGGATTTGACTCTGTTTGTGAGTAGTCAGGTGGTTGCAATTTGAATTCCAAAATGGGAAGGATGGTACTTGGGGTTGCAGAAAATAGTAGAAGGGAGAGTAGAATGTAGGAGGAGAATGGGAGTTTAAGGGTCGATGAGGAAGACAATAAGGGAGGAAGGGGTGTTGTGGTTGTTAAAACACCCGCGCGGGGGTTGTCTTATTGGTGGAGTCTAATCTTGAAGGATTAAACGAATGAAGGCCTAGGTTATGCATGGTCGGATGGGCTGTTTGTTAGGAAGGTGCTTTTGGGAGATGTAGCATTTTAGGAGAGGGTTATTCCGTTTTAGAGCTACATGAAGAGGCTAGTGGTGAGCTAGAACCGTTATGGTTCATGCCGATAACAATGAGGGGGATAGAAGAGGAGGGGTTGAGGTGTTGCATGGAAATCCAGGATCAAGTTCTGCCATTTGGAGAGAGGCTTGGGGATATCATAGAGGAGGCTTGAAGCCTTGAAGGCCATAATAGTTACTTAAAAAGTTAAAAGGATAAAAGACTTTAGCAACTTCAATGGGGTTATCTTATAATGGCTTTGAAGAGGAGGCAACGATGTTATTTGCAGCCATCGAATGAAGTTGGATGGAAAATGGTTCACCCTTTGTTAAGAAAAGGGGTTCTAGTTCAGGAAGAAGAGCTAGCAGGAAAGTAAATAATTTGCAATGTTTTCTCAATTACAAGGGGAGGAAGAATTGGGGATGGGAGAAAGGAAGGGGGGAAGGGGTGCTTCGTTGGGGATTGAATCATTGACATGAGGTTGTTATCTTGGAATGTGTGAGGAATTAATGCTACAGATAAGATAATTACTATTAAAGAAACGATTAAGAAGTGGAAGGGGTGCATTGTCTCATTTCAAGAGAATATGATGGAAAAGATTGACATTGAGTCATTGGGGACTTATGAGATGGTAGGTACGTGGATTGGGTGGTGTTTTCTACGAGGCATATAGTTGCCCACAAGAGTTATTATGTGGGATTCTGGGGTGGTAGTTAAGGTGGGAGAGCACATTGGGAGATATTTTTAATATCGTGTCGGTACCCACAGTTATACGGATATATTAGAGATATATCGAGCATATCGAAGATATTTTATTCCATGCATATAGTTCACAATACCCGTGCCTCTACCATTACCTGCAAATTACAATTCCAAAACACTGTACACCACACCCTCAGTTCTTGCATTCTGTTATTTAAACATAGTAGGCACAAATCATTGCCTGTTATCTCATGCATGTATATTATTCACATGCATGTTATCTCATGCATGTATATCATTCATTTGTCTAGCCTTGGCGCTTTATTTGGTCTTCTAGCTTGAAGGACATCATTAGTATAAAAAAAAAGAAATGTAAATCTGCTCTTATCGCTTCATGTGAGAAGTTGCTTTGTCTTTAAGTTTTCTTATATTTGAAAAGAATTTGAATGTTTTGCTTATAGGAAATATATTTATTACTACTATGGATGGCTGAAATCCAATTTTATTTTATTTGGATTATAATTCATTACAAAGTGTACCATTAACCAGGCTACTAGTTTAATATAATTTAATTTAAGATACCCGCTCCCATTCATCTGTGTTTTGGAACTACTTAGCATAAAATATACATATTCGGGAATTTTATGACATCATATCTCTTAGATTTTGATCTTAAGGTAGATCATTAGATACCATTCATTAGCTTGTCAAAGCTTAGGTAGTCATATCGCTGTGCTAAGATTTCCAATTGTATTTCTTTTAATGCATCTGAATTTCTTTACTTTATTTTCAGTCATCTTCATTGAAATATATGGTTTAGTTAAAAGTTTTAGGTTATAGGTTAAAAGTTTGGTTATGTGATGGGAATCAGGACAGGTCAAACGAGATAGCCCACGAGCAATCCACATTTAAGACTTACGTTAGGTGGGGCTATGGGGTTTAGCTTAGTAATTTAGGGTTTCATTTTGTTATTTTATTTCCTTTTGTTTTCTTATTTCCTTTTTTGTGTTTATTTTCTTTTTATGGTTATAATTGTTGCCTATTTATGGACCTAAAACCTTATTTTTTGAGGCTGACTTTGATGATTATTAATTGATTGAGAATTTCTTCCCCAAATTTCTTCTTTTCTCTCTTCCCTTTTCTACTCTCTTTCTTTGTCTCTCTAAGTTCTACATTGCTATAGCTTTATGGAAAAAGTTGTTCCAAATCACATATATGTGTTGGATGGCTTCGGTTTCTTCTTTGGCAATGTTGGACATTGACTTTCAGGTTCTTGGAAAAGGGCTATTGTATTATGGAGATGTGCAGTTTTAGCTAGGTTTTTGGTGGTTTGATTAGAATAGAACGCTCTTAATTTTAAGATGAGAGTGATACTATTCAGGGTTTATGGAATAGAGTTGTTTTTTGAGTACATTTTGCGTTTTGGTCTCCAAAGATTTTAGGGGTTTTCCTTTGTTTGTCATATTGGGTGGGTAATTGGGCTGCATTGTGTGTTTAGGCATTTAGCTTTGTTTGGTAGAAGGTCTGTTTTTTTATGATGATCTTCTTTCCCTTCATCTTTGCAATGTAGGACATGTTATCCTTTCTATTTTTTCTAATAAAATTTTCTTGTTGCTGGTAAAAGAAATTTGTTAAATTATTTGTGTTAGGAAGTTGAGATATCCTTTACCATTGTTAGCATTAGTATAGATATACATTCAGCTTGTTGTAAACAAATTGACGAGTTCTACTTACTCAGTTAAGGACATTGAGCGCGATCTTGATACTCAGGCGGAAGATTGCTACATTGCAATGGAGGCATTGTGCGAGGTATGATGCTCGTATAATAATCATCTATCTGATTTGATTTTAAATTTCAAGTAATATCTACGGCATTTTACGTCAATAATCCTAAGTTCTCGAAATATTATGTGAACAAATCCAATCCAAAGATAATTATGTAAATATTTTTTTTTGATCAAAATACCCTTATGTTGACAAAATAATAACCATTTTACCAAGTAAATGGTCAAAAGTCCCAAATTTTTTTTCCCCCCAAAAGTTTTGTTAACAATCCCCAAATATTGCACTAAATCCCCAATTTAATATATAATCCCCAATCCTCAGAAATGAACAGAATCTCCAAATTAACACACAATCCCCAACTCCAAACCCATTATTGGGGGCATGAAATGACGGGTATTAAATATTGATTTGACGTGTTGGGGATTGGGGATTATGTGTAAACCTTGGGATACTAAGTAAAACTGGGGATTGGGGATTCTGTGTTATTTTGGAGATTGGGAATTATGTTTAAAATTGGGGATTCTATACAAAATTGGGGATTATGTGTAAAATTAAAAGTCAAAAGTCAAATTTTGACCATTTGAAGGGTATTTTGGTCCAAAAAACAGTGATAGGTTCATCTTCGTAATTATCTTTGGATCGGTTCATTCACGTAATTCGAAAACTCAAGATTATTGACGTAAAATGCCCTAATATCTATTGACTTCTTTCTCCCCCTCCCCCTCTCCCTGCTTTCCCTCCTATCCTTCGCTCTCATATTGTTATGATACACTTGTTCCTTAGAGCTCCCTAAAAATTGAAATTTGCTTATACTCTTTTTGTAGGTCTTGCGTTCTAAGCAACCTCTAATTGTCTATTTTCCGGACTCTTCTCAATGGTTGTCAAGGGCAGTTCCCAAGTCAAATCGTAAACAGTTTGTCCATAAGGTGCAGGAAATGTTTGACCAATTATCAGGACCAGTAGTTTTGATTTGCGGGCAGAACAAAGTTGAAACAGGCTCAAAGGAGAAGGAGAACTTTGTAAGCTTCTAGAGTTTAAAATCAAGTCTTTTTTATCTCTCCATTGCTTCTGAGTGACTTCTTTTTCTTTTCTTATCTTTTCTTTTTTGGTTCACCAGACGATGATACTCCCCAATTTTGGTCGCCTTGCTAAGCTGGTAAATCTCTCTAATCTTTTAGAGCATTATGTATTTAAAACACACATTTACTAAATATGATATGTTTTAAACCATCTATATAAAATTGTGGTTTTTTCAAATCAATTATACCATCTGAATTAAATGGTCTTTATTCATTCTGAAGGTTAGTAAGTGCTGTGTATCAGAACTTCTAGAGTCAGACTCTGAAACATTAGATGATGGGTATGTGTTTGTGGCTTTGTGCATTGATGATATATTTTTGAGACTCGAAAATACAGGTTAACCATGCTCAACAATTTGGCTTGTGCTGAGATGTGGACGTTTGGCATTGAATATTTTCTGATATGTTCATGATAACTCAAGCTAATTTCAGCAAAATGTGTTACCATTTAGTCTGCCTTGGCAACATGTCTTATATAAAGGACACAAAATAAGGTTCCAACACTTCATTTTGTGTTCCTTTTTCAAATGATGATTCTTTTTCAATGACTATTGTCATAGAAAGGCAGATATTGGATTGTGTTCATTTTGCCAATGTTTATGGAATTATGGAAGAGTGTTCATTTTGGTGGCATGCAAAGTTGATCTAAAACTGAGGTTTTTTCTTCTTGTGTGCGAGCGCGTGCACGTGCACGTGCACGGAGATGAATTACTGCTTCTTCCTTTTTTGGCCTACTTAAGAGCCTAACACTAGGAAAGTAAAAGAAGAAGAAGAAGATAACCTAGGAATCATTCCTAGAAACCTTAGGCCTCACACTAAAGGTCCTTTAGGCATCATAATGTAAGAATCACTCCTAGAAACATTAGCTTTAGGCCTCACACCTAAGGTCCTTTAGGCATCCACCTACGGCTAGGATTGCATCACAAGTTCACAGCCCTCGAGAGCTACAATAGCTGCTGAAAATTCTGTATTCTTCAAAAAACTGCTATTACATGAGTTAAATATGTTACAAAACTTGGAAAGCAAGCAAACTTGGAGAGCAAGTTATTATCCTAGTAGGCTAGATCAAACCCAAAAGACCCAATATAGCAGACTTAATCTAAAACTAAATGCATAAAATAAAGCCCTTTCATGACCCAACCAAGTAAACACTATCTAGCCCAAAGCTTAAATTACGAAATATCCTTGACTCCATAAAACTTAGCAAAAATTAAATAAACTTCAA
Source organism: Hamamelis virginiana (assembly GCA_017140935.1). Classification (NCBI taxonomy): domain Eukaryota; kingdom Viridiplantae; phylum Streptophyta; class Magnoliopsida; order Saxifragales; family Hamamelidaceae; genus Hamamelis; species Hamamelis virginiana. The sequence continues at coordinate 1,710,854 of JAESVK010000356.1, read as the reverse complement.
CTAGTAGCATAGGATGCTAAAGAAAGGGTAAAATTAAACTTGATTCTAACTAAAGTCAATTGAGTAAGGTCCTAAGGAGGCCCTTTCTTGAGCTTTAGGGGGTGTTTGGGAACCTCAAAAACCGGTTCCAGCAGATATAAAGTAGGTCCAAATATCCAAGCAAGTGTTTGGTAAGTACATTGAAGATACAAAAATGGTTTTTAGTTGTCTCAATTTGGCTTAAAAAGTGGGTCAGTGTTATTCCAAGGGGAGATGGTTTTCATAAATACGAGACATCTTTTTTTTTTTGGAATCCATGTCTTCTCTGTTAAGTCACATGGCAAGTGGACCTTTCACATCCCTTCCTCCTTCCCTTCTATCTACCCCTCTCTTTCCCTGTCTTTTTTCTCACGTGTAGAGAGATGTTCTTCCTCCCCCTATGTACCTCTCTCTCCCTCTCTCTCCCCTCACAAGCAGAAAGATGTGATACGGCGGAGGCCATAATCGTCGGCAAAGGCAAAGATGGCAGATGGATAGAATCTATTTTGATGGGTATTTTTTTTTACTGCACTTTTGGTTGCTTCCTTAGAGAGCTTTTGATATATACAGTGGATTTCTTTGGATATTTACAGAATATTTTTCATGGAATTGGAAATGAGAGGAGTGAGCAAAGCTTCATTGGATTTTTGTTTTTGCATTTTGTTTGTTTTTTTTATTTTTTATTTTTTCTGATCCGTTACGTGCTTATATATATATATATGGAGAGAGAGAGAGAGAGAGAGAGCAGCTAGCTAGTTCAATTCCAAAATAATTTAAACCAAACAACATTTAAAAAAAAACCAGAACAGAACTCAATTTTTGACAAACAGGCTATAAAATAAAAACAGTTCAAATATGAATTGTTTGAACAAAAACTAGACAAAAAAAATTGGTTTAGAACTAAACTAAACCAAATTCCAGAATTGCCAGACAGGCCCTTAACCTATTTGCTGGGCCTTTGGAGGCTTGCATCAAATTATCTATTGGGGCACATCAAATATACTACGTTGTGCGTTGAAGGCCGTGTTTGGTTTATTAGTTTGCTTTTCAAAGAATAAGTGTTTATTATTATTATTATTATTTTGAGTGGGGAGGTGTTAGCTTTAGTGATAGAGCTAGGCTGCTTATGGTATCATAACTTGGATTTCCTTTAAGGATGACATTCAGTGCTTATTTAGTGTGGGACCTGGTCGTGATGAGAAAAAATGATAGAACTTTCTCTCTTACTTGGCTTTCCTTGAAGGGCTTCCTTAAAAGGTTCTTTGATGTGGGATTCTGCTAGTGGGGTGAAGTGCTGTGTGGTTGGGAAATAGTTATTATGTGCATAGTTATTAAAGCGCGCACAAGGCACAGGCGGGCACAAGGCTTGGGCTTCGCCTAAGCCCTAGTTGACGTGACTTCCCTTAGGCGCATGGAAGGCGTGCCTAGGCGAGGGCTTTCTCTAAGGCGCAAGGCACATTTAAGTCGCCCGCCTGAAGGTTCACTACCTTTTTATTTTTAATCTCTTTAACTTTTAATTTTAGTCGTTGGATCATTTGATCAGCCCATTAATTATCAATTACCTAAAAAAAGAAAAAAAGAAAGAAGGAATTGGGGGGAAAAATTGATCAGTGTGTTGCCCTAACTTCTCATCCACTGCTTGTTGCCTTTTTCTCTCACCCTCAACCTCTCTAGTGAAGATCTCAGGCAGGTACTCCTCATCTTCTTCCTCTTCTTCTTCTTCTTTTCTTCTCTCATGCACTGCACTGCTCTGTTTTTTTTCTTCCTTCTTCTCTCACGGCTGCTCTTTTTTCTCTTTTTTTGTTTATGTGTAAATTGACTTATCTTTCTTCGTGGCATTTAATCAAATATTTTAGTTGTAGTTTTATTAAAATGTGCGCCTCACTTTCCTCAACCCCGTGCTTTTCTTTGCCCCTTGCGCCTAGGCCCTAGGAGCCCTTTGCGCCAAGGTGCGCCTTGCGCCTTTTGTAACTATGCTTATGTGGACCTTCCTTTTGAAGCATTTTTCAATTTTCCTTAGCATGGGGCTTAGTGGTGGAGAATTGTGAAGGGTTTGGGACTTAATCACTTAAGCGAATGAAAATGCTCGGGACTATAGGGTCAATTTCACTTAATTACCCTCAATTTTAGATTTAAACAAGGCTCCCTTGGAACTATTTATGGATTAAGATTGTCGACACTCGACACCATTGACAAAATGGACAAACACCATTGACAAAATGGACAAATTATCTTAAAACCATTATTACTGTTAAAATAAAATATCACATATATTCATTGAAAGTAATTTTTATATTGAAATGACATTGACACGGTCTTTCTCACTCTCTTGCTCTCTTTCATCTGAAGTCTAAGCCATATACGAGCTCGAACACCATTTCATTGTGGAAACCTATTCTAATTATTTAATTGATCCAAATTATTGCTTTTACACACAAGCAAAGAGCACACTTTCTGGATCCTGTGCTCAATGCTCAAACCACCTTAATCACCTTCAACCTTATCCCTATTCACATTCAATGATAAATCCTAATCAACAAGATAATTTCTACTGCCATAGTGATATTTCCAATGTGCATCATCCCATATGCAACTTTAAGAACATCAAAACAGCTATTATTGGCATGAAATCGCTTTCTTTCCATTCAGATAATCACTACAACAATAATAAAAGCTATGCAGCCTATGCCCACACTCTGCCGACCCTGTAAAACAAACAAACCAATAAATAAATAAAAAGAGAAACCATCGAAACAGTGCAGGCCAAGAGAGGCAAAGTTGTTTTGTCATAGATATTGTGTTGTAACTCATTGAAGAAGAAAGAGGACAGAGATCGAAGAGATCGCCTGATTCAAGCATTCCTCCACCCCCACCTGTTTCTCCCTCCCTTTCTTTACCCCTTTGAACAAACCAATAAATAGAGAGCTAAAATGTGGAAGAAGAACATACTTCAAGAAAGTCGAGGCATAGAGAGGAAGAAACACAGATCTCTCTTGCCAGTCTACTCTGTTCGACCTTGAAAATCTTTCACCAGGTTCAATTCGATGAGTCCAGAATAGAGTAACTTAACAGTTGTGGATTTAACAACGTCAAGGTGAGGTAGTCTGTCTCAGTTGCAATTTACTCTTCCGAGACAATTGGGAAAGTCAAAGGCGTGTTATTAACTTGCTGAAATTGAAATTTGATGTTATTAATTGCAGAATTTCTCTATTTGGTTGGAGAAGGAAGAGAATATGCTGTATTCAATGTTGCTATTCACGTTTGCCGAAGTTTCATGTGCTTGGATTCTTTATGCTTGTGGGGGCGGGCTTGATGGGAAAGATATAGGTGTTTATGAAGAGGTTTGATTTCAGGGATGTTAAGGGTGCTGGAGGTCTACCAGGTTATGTACATGTCGGTTTTACCGTTGCTTGTGGTGTTATGATCTTTGTTCATTGCAGTTGGTTGAAAGTGGTGCCATGCCACTTAGAAAGGGAGTGTTTTGTGTGTGTGTGGGGGGAGAGAGAGAGAGTGGATGACCTCATTTTGGTGTGTTAGGATTAGGTACGAGGGACAAAAATGGTAATTCATTTGTTAAAATGCTAAAATTGGGATTGTGAGTGTTTGATATCATCATGTAATGGTCACGTGACAGTGTATTATTAATTTGACTAGTGGCACAGCGATGAAAGCAATCAAAGTGTTAGTCGTTGATAGTTTAGGGGTGATTTATTCGGTTTTAAAGTTGTGGGCAGTAAAGTGAGATTATAGTCCTTGTGTTGGGGGGTAGGATCTTCTTTAATTACCCGACATATTGCTCATAAAAGTAACAAATTGAAGTATTACTTGCTGAGATGGATATGAATGTGAGTATTGCTTTTATTTGTTTTTTGGCTTAATGTTCGTTTGTCATCATAACTGTGCCCTTTACAGCAAGTGGCCTGGAAGTCTGGGGTAGAGCCCAACAACTTCTTGAATTTTTATTTTATTTTATTTATTTATTTTTTAAATCTTGGACTCCAGTTTGGAATGGGTTTCGGTGAACGAAAAGAAATCAATGGCTTTTATGGTTGTAGCTTATAGAAGAGGAGTTAAAGTGGGCCGAGGGGGGTGTCCGAGGGAGGGTTAGCTCATAGAAGAGAATTGCCAGAATGCGAAACATGTAGAGAAGTGTCAATACGATAGTTGAAGGATGTTGGCCATGTAACTGAATGAACTTAACGAAAAAGATTTGGCCTGATGTTTTTGCCTAGCTATTAAACTTTATGTTTGAGTCAAAGCAGAAATTTATGTAAATTTACAAAATTTCCATACAGCAACCTCAAGCATCAGCATTCAAGTTTATAAAATTTCTTTTATGATGGATTCAGCTATTTCGTTAAGGGAAATGGTTTGTTGAATTTTATGTTAGTCTAAATTCTGGGTATATGAGTATAGGAATATAGGATATATCTTAGTCTAATGGGCATGAGTGCTTGTTGTGCTTTCAGATGTCGACCTTCACACTTCTATTTAAAACAGATAAAGTCTGTGAATAGGTTCTGCATTGTTGTTTATTTGTTTTGTGAGTTATTATTGTTTCACAAACCATTGACCTAAAGTGGCTGGCTCTTGTATTTATCCGATTATATAATATACAGCTATGACATCCTTCATTTTGTTCGGGGTCTTCCTCCGATTTGGTACTGCCTGATTTTAGCACTATCGAGCAGTCCCGTTAAATTATATCATTCTCCTTATAACACTTGGTTGGCTCATTTAAATCTTGTTAAAAGTATTTTAAATATGTTGCTCTTGTTTTGACACTGGTATTATTTGGTAATTTTACTGTTTATGGAGGGTTATGAGTTGTTTAAGTTACGGTTTTTTTAGATGCAGGGTGCTCTTTTGATTGTATACATTAATATTATATTTCATTTTACATTGAATTGTGTAACTGTTAATTTTCAGCCTCTCTCTTTGAAGCGTCTTACGGAGGGACTAAAAGGTACAAAGAAATCTGAAGATAATGAAATATTTAAGCTCTTCACCAATGTTTTGTGTATACATCCTCCGAAGGTAAATATCTATCTGATTTATTTTAAAATACCTTAACAATGAAAGGCTTTTTAATAGACCTTCGTAATATTTTGACTATTTATAGTTGCATATTGTCTCCTTGTAATATTTTGTTTTTTGTACCTTTTTTTCATTTATTTTGTTCGTTGGCCTCTACTTAGTTGAGAACAAAGTAGATGTTATCGCCTACCCTTATTCAAGGTGAAATGTTTGCTCAGAGCCTCAGAGTCAACTGGACAATGGATCAGGTTTATTTAGTCTGTGGAAGGCAATTTTTTTTCTTGTATGAACAGGTGTAGTACAGCTAGTATGGATTAGTATGAATATGAGTAGATATCCAGTTGCCAGGTGCATAATGTAATCGTGCATTTTTGTTGCCTACCTCGTGTGTGCAGGGGTTCTTTCCCTTTGATGTTTTTAATATACAAATGGTTACTTGATAAAAAAAAAAAAAATGCTAATTCAAGGAGGGTTTAACAGTAACTAGTATGGAGGACAGGTGGAGGATGTGATGAAATCCACCAATTACTTGTGGGAGAGATTTTTAAGTACTGGGAATGTGGGCTACGGTAATTTGAAAATGGGAAATAGGAAGAGAAGGGGAATTTAAAGGTTTTCATGTGGTGGCACTTTTTTCTTTCTTTATTTATTATTTTGAGGCTCAAAATCGCAAACTCTATAGTGGCGTGTTGGGCTTGAGACGGTGTTGGATTCATTGCTTAAATAACATGGGCTTTACTTGAGCCTATTCTACATGCCACTTGAGCGCTGTTGTGAAGGTATTCTAATTTGTTGAAGCTCAACTGCTCCCATTCCTTTGTCCATTAGGAATTGATCTTCTTCCTAATTCTTATGGGGCGTATATAAGGTTGATGTGAGCTTGGAGTCTTGGTTCAAGGTCAAAGAATCAAATCAGGCGCTTCATCCACTTTTTTTGTTGTAGTTTTACAAGAAGTTGTGACAGTTGTCTTTGTTACATTTGGAATCTCTGAAGACCTAAGAAGCATATACCCTTTCTAGAGGCACCACCCTTCTTGCAGGCACTGTGGTGGCATTGGACACGTGTCTAACTCAATAGTCTTCTTACTTGCCTTTGACATGATATTCTCTCTTTGAAGACCTAAGAAGCATATACCCTTTCTATGTGAGGATGTTACATGATATAATATAATTATATGTATAAAAAATATATTTAATTAATGCTGTGTCCTTAGCCCTTACCATGTTGTATCTGAGATTTTTGAGGATTTATCGTGTTGGCGTGTTTGTGTCATTTTCTAATTGTATTGCTTGTCCGTTTCCATAGTTCTTAGTAAGACTTACCATGTTTGTTTTAATCCCTGGTTGGAAGATGGGGAATGGGTTAGTTGACTTGATTAGCCAGCTAGGTAAGGAAGGAATTAGGATGCTGGGAGTGGGGTGATTAAAACCTATTGTGCTGATGGGGAAGATTAGTTTTACCCTTCTTTAGCAGTGATAGATTCTTCTAATTCCAACTGTCTAAAGGCAAGATTTTAGATTAGTGTTGATGTGGCTCAAGAAGGATTATTCATCACATGGTATGACATTCTAAGTTATAATAGTGATGCGAAGCATTGCACTTAGAAAAGGAAAACTTGGGTTATTTGGGACAGTTTTTGTATTGTTATACTTTAATTCATATGGTGTTATACTTGAGTAATTTATTAATAGTTTGAATTAGGTATTTAATATAAGTAAATACTAGAAGTGGTAGCGCATGCACGCTATCCCACTTTATCTATATTTTCATTTTTAAACGTTAGGTAGTTTAAAACAGTTATTTTAAAGAATCAGAAGGGATGACTGGCACTGTGCATGTACACCTTAACTTATAATATCCCTTCTCTTCAATTATCCATCAGGTGGATAATTAAAAGCATTTTAGTACTTACAATGTACAGCCAACCAAATGAGGGTTGGCTTAATAATAGTATAGATTTTGCAAATAAATTAGAGTTTAGTAAGAAGTTATTGTTAATGCTATTGTAGCAGTTTAATTTCCCTACCCTACAATCTGCAATTCACTTTGTTCTGTAAGCCATTGATTAAACCATTAAAACATCCTTCCAAATCTTAATTCTCCTCCTGAAAATCTATTCTATCAAACTGAATCATCCTTAGACTAATCTGCAGTAAACCTGTATCCTAATTTCCAATTATAGTGCTAGATTTGTGAAAGATCCTGCATGAATTTTGGTGTCAAACTCCATCCTGCATCAACTTCTTGTCAAAGTGAAAAATCCCTTCAATTTTTCTGAGTTGTTCAATCACCGTGGCCGCGAATGTGCAGGTGTTGTCTAAATTTGAGGCCTTGATCAAGGCACCAAGAAAGATTTTGCATGAGTTAAACCGTTTGATAAATCAACATACGGCGAGGATACGTCAATAGATCTCAAAAAATAAATTTTTATGTAATTTAATGAAGAAGTAATGTTTGTTTGATATATATATATATATATATATATATATATATATATAGTCATTCTACTATAAGGTCGACCTTATGCAAGGTCGGCTCCATATATCCAATTTTAGAAGACTGTTCATAAAACTGACCGTTGGATTAGATACTCCCTCTCTGTATGTCATGCCTGCAAAAAATCACAGTGATCCGACGGTTGGTTTTTGAAATAACTCATTGTGAAAATATGCTACTTATTTGTTCTTAAAAAAATCACCATTTTTTTAAAAGTCAGTTATTTCAAAAACCAACTGTCGGATCACTTTGATTTTTTGCAGGCATGACATATACGAATAGTTTTCTAAAATTGGAGATATGGAGCCGACCTTGCATAAGGTTATGCAAGGTCGGCCTTATATTAGAATGTGTATATATATATATATATATATAGAGAGAGAGAGAGAGAGAGAGAGAGAGAGAGAGAGAGAGAGAGAGCTTCTAATATAAGGTCATCAGGTGGCCTCTTCTAGAGCTACTTGTTGAGCATATTTTCAGAAATTGACCGGTTGGATTTGATGTTCCTTTTATGTATATCATGCCTGCCAAAAATCACAGCGATCCAATGGTTGATTTCTTAAAAAAGCAATTGTGAAAAAAGGGTGGCATTTTAAAGAACAAAAAAGCCATAGTTTTTCAAAGTTACATTTTTCAGAAACCAACCATTGGATCACTGTAATTTTTTGCAGGCATGATATACATGAAAGGAGCATCTAATCCAACGGCCGGTTTTCGAAAATATGCCAACAAGTGGCTCTAGAAGAGGCCACCTGATGCATCTTGCATCAGGTGCACCTTATATTAGCAGAGCTCTGTATCTATATATATATATATATATATATATATATATATATATA
>JAESVK010000356.1:1690658-1700658 GCA_017140935.1 Hamamelis virginiana | reverse complement strand
TTTTTTTTTTCTCTACATGTCCTGTGATACCACAATAATGTTATAACCCCAATGCCAAACAAGCCTAAAATCACTATTTCTCTATGTACCTACTTTTTTCACAAGGACCTCCTTTGTCTTTAAGTTCAAAGGAGCCAAACTCCATTGAAGGATCATTGAAGCATAGAGGGTTCAGTTTGGAATTTTCTTCAAGCATTTCAAGTTCTGTTGTAGGAAGCCACCATCATGAAGACTCACTAACTTCTATTGAAGGACCTCCAATGAAGCTTTTGAACCTCTCATTAATCGGATTTTTCTTCCAAGAGCGGCCATTGAAAGACAGAAATATTTAAAAAAAAAAAAAAAGAAAAGAAAAAAGGACACAAATGTTGATTTGAAGACAAAAGAAAAATGAAATGAGTTTTCTACTATATTGGGGCATACTTAAATCGTCCAATACTCTAGGCTAATGGCACTGAGTCAGTTGCTAGCCTACCTCTTATAATGTGACGAATGTCTCTTACTTTGACTTTGCATACCCATGTTCCTCAAGATCCCCCCGGCGTGTTGGAATTGTCCCTGTCTCTTTCCGTTGGTGAGTAATTTTATTTAGTGTTATTGCTTTGTCTTGATGCTTTGTGATTGTGTGCAAGGGTTATAAGAGCATAAGGATTTGTGAGAGTGTAGGGTTTATGTAAAGGGTTCTAATGGTAAGAAGGCATTGGTGGGTGTGGAGAGAAGTTTATTTTCATTTAAATACCTTATTGTAATAGTAGTTTTCAAGAGGTAAAATTGTAATAAAAGAGTTTCATTAATAGGTGGGTGTATAAAAAAGACTATTGTGTAGATAATTAGAGGGAAAAATGAATATTCAATCACAAAAGACATACATCAAGGATTGGGCGTGAGCCTTTATCCTTTATATTGGTTTTGGATTAACTTACTAGTCAATATCAAGGAGAGGTCCCATGTTACGTGTTGTTTGCTAGCATCAGATGGAATGTTACTTTAGTATACTTGAAGTAAAAATGGAGTAAGAGTGAACTTTGATGGCTTAATATATTTCAAAGTGACCATTTTTAGAGCATACTGAACCTAAACCAGGTTGCAGAGATTCATGTGCTCCTAAGAATATTAATGTTTGTGTTATCAATTGCACACTAGTTTTTTTTTCCTCTAAAATTATGTTTTGAATTTTGTCTGTAGAAGCTGAGAAAGTAGTCGGTTGGGCTAAAAATCATTACTTAGCGTCTTGCCTGCTCCCTTCCATTAAGAGGGACAGACTGTATCTGCCTCGTGAAAGGTATATATTGTCTATGCTTGCATGCTATTATCATGATTTCATCATCTTGAATTTGATTAGCATTCTGTATCGTGTGAAGCCTTGAGATTGCAATCCTGAGGTTGAAGGAACAGGAAACAATAACCCGAAAGCCCTCACAAAATTTGAAGGCATGTCTTTTCATTTTGTACACGTTAAAAATGCTCAGAATGATTGATGGCTATTTAGTTCCCACTTTCCAGTAACACTTATAAATAATTACAGAACCTTGCTAAGGATGAGTATGAGAGCAACTTTGTTTCAGCAGTGGTGCCCCCTGGTGAAATTGGTGTCAGATTTGATGATATTGGTGCTCTTGAAGATGTGAAGAGGGCATTAAATGAACTTGTCATTCTTCCAATGAGGAGACCAGAGCTTTTCTCTCATGGCAATCTGTTACGGGTACTACCTTGACCTTCTATACTTGTGGATTTTCCTTAGAACTAGATAGCGTTGTGATCTGTGCATTTTTTGTGTACTCTTTGTGTGCATTTTTGGTGTATGAATATATGATGCTTTTGTCAGCCCTGCAAAGGAATATTACTTTTTGGGCCTCCTGGAACTGGTAAAACCCTTCTTGCCAAGGCACTTGCAACAGAAGCGGGGGCAAACTTTATCAGCATAACTGGTTCTACTCTTACATCAAAGGTATGTTGAAATATAGATGCTCTATCCAGTAATTAATTTTAAGTGATTTCTTGTTTAAGCCGCATGATTATCCGCTTCATTTAACAGTGAGGATTACAAATGTAACCGTTATTATTGTTTGTCATGGTCTTTTGGTTCCAGTTTAAGGCTGTTCCATGTTCTGGTCTTCTATCTTGATATTTATTTTTCTATTTATATTTTATCTACTCTTGGATGTATTAAGCAACTATTAAGTTGATGCAACTTTTAAATCCACAATTTCCTACTCATCATAATATCTAGACTAAGATATGTATTAGACCGGTGGATTATTATTTCCTGCCGACTATTAAGATGGTGCTCTATCTTGATCTGTATTAGACTATTTGGAATTTTGATTTCTAAATATGCAGATTTAAAATCTTCTGATTTGAAGTGTTGGAATGTAAGAACCTGTGTATAAATTATCTTAGAAAAGGATTTGTTGGTTGCAAACGCATATACATAAAGCTTTTCCTCTATGCGCTAGACAATAGCTTTTCTGAATCCATGGGAAGTTGAACCACATTCTTCCATTTGGCTTTTACGTCAAGATCTGGGCTTACCATATACTTTGGACAACACTTCACATCACAGATGCAAAAACTCTTCTCTAAACCCCCCTCTCTCTCTCTCTCTTTAGAATTGTCTTTTATTTTGATTTTGGCGCTTTATCTTGGAAATGATGTTATTGCTATTCTCAGATTCTTCTCTTTGGTTGCTCCACATTGAGCTATTGTTCATTACTATGCTGGAGAAATTCTCTTCTAGGAAACACAGGTCTTCAGAGCTTAGAGTGATGTTGTACAGAAATTAAGACAGTAGATAGTGGAGAAAATTTTAAAAATATTTCATGCTTAGGCTTTGGGTTCAGGTTAGGGTTTGATTGATGTGAGTAGTGCTTGTCCTTTAAAGTTGATGTGCAATATCCCAAGCGTAGGATTAATTGTCGTCAAGCGTAATAATACATGGAATGACTCATGGTCATTTTCACAGGGATTGGAAGTGAAGTTCTAGGATGAATTCTTAGGTGTTGAGGCCCAAAGAATGCAAATAAAGTGTAAAATCAATGGTGGTTGTATTTGAAAGGGTTGAAGATAAATAAAGTAGAGCAAATGACACGAAAATTAAAATGGTTGGATTCTTAGGTTTCTTTCCAACCACAATTAAGGCATATAACTCTCTCTCATAATATAACTCAATCAAGATTCATTAAAGAATGATCCCAATCGGAATATTTAGCAATTATAAGGCATAATAGTGCTAAATGGTAGTAAATACTCTTTTTGGCATTTTGACAAACACTTGGAGTGCATATAATTCAAGCTCTACATGTGCCAAGACTTAACTTGTCTACACAAGTCAAGAGGATACAAAATCAAGAGAATTCAAAGATTAAAAGCATTTATAACCATTCAAACACAAAACATAAGGAAAATAGGGTTGAATAATGGAAACCAATCATTAAGGCATTTTATCAAACACTTGGAGTGCATATGATTCAAGCACCTTGTGTGAAGCAAAAGCTTATCTACAAGTAGTCAAGAGAGACAAAATTAAGTGGGTTCAAGAATTAAAGAGTATTTAACATCATCCAATTAACTTTCAAAGTATAAAAATGGAGAAAACCACATTACCTTTGTTGTAGGATGAAAATCCACTCTCGAATCCAACCTAAACTAACTAGAAAGTCATGAAAGAAAAGAAAACAAACTTGAACCAAATGCTTCTTACATAAAATGAAATAAAAGACAAAGTTTAACAAACTAGAAATGAAGAACAACTAAGATTTCATAACATAAATGAAAATAAGAATGAAAAACAACCTAAACTAACCTAACTCTACCCAAACCCTAATGGAATCGGAGATAAGAAGAGAAAAACTAAAATGGAATAGTGTAAGAATGAGAGAGAAATCCTAGCTGCCCCAAAATGAGTATAAATACCCCCCCTTAAGGGTTACAAAACATGAGGGACAAATGATAAGCTTGCCCAAAGTTAAAATAACAAATTACAAGTTGAAATAGGCAATTTCCGGCCATGCTACCGGCAAGGAATTAAATATCGATACTATCGAGAGATATATCGATGGTCCCAAAACACATATATATTAACAGATATATCTATTGTATCAAAAATATTTATATCGATTTAAAGATATGATATATATTATTAGTTAAACATGGAAATTTTCTGCACAACTTTGCAAAATAATGAATTAAATTATAATATACAATTTAGAATCAAAATAGTGCAAATTAAATATATATTAGACAAGTTGATGTTGTATTTGGTATAATAAAGTGTGTCGTGCTGGGCATAAATCACAAATTTTTACAAATTTTACACTACAATGTTACATAACAATAAAATTTTAAAATATATATCATTTATAAAATAACAAATAAATAAATCAATAATCTTGTATACAAAAGAATCTCCATCATACATACCGAAATATCGGTAAAGATATGCTAGTCTAATATTGTGTCGATACCCACAGATATATGGATATATCGGAGATATTTTATTCCATGTTTACCGGTACCTAATCATTTGGTACCAGTACAAAATGTTTATGGGCCTTGAATTGAGTTAAAAATATGAATTTAGCACCCTAGTACCAGTACCTATATAAGTGGTACTGGTACAACTTGTCAGCCTCTTCAAAAATGCCTAAAAATGCCTTCAAACTTCAAACACATGTATATTCTCGTCCAAAGTCTGATTTGGACGATCATTATATGCTCGGAAAGCTTAAGAAGTCTAGTTTCTAACCATGGTAGTCTCATCATTTTGGAAAGAGAGATATTCTAGAAATACCAAGATTGCCCTTTTTTGTACTTCTTGACTTCATTTGCTCATATCTCCCAAACCATTTGGTATTTAGCTTTGAAATTTGATATGTAGCTTCTAGACATACTTAGAAGTATGTCATAAAAGCCCTATGACCTTTGAAGACTTCCAAGATTTCACTCCAAGCCTCCACTTTGCATTTAAAAGCATCCACTTTATTCTAGTTTAACCTACGTGACAATAAAAAGCAAGAACACATAAAAAGCACCTATTCTCAAATATAAATGGCTCAAGTATGCACAAAATGGTGGGAGAAATGCATGTGAAATATGCAAATATATGATGCAATCAAGTAGGAAACTAAGTCGACCACCTTTATGATTGAGAGGTTCGCCCTGAATTTCTAGCGCAATGAATCTCAAACAACATGCATCGATTGTTATTTCAAATCCATGGATTTAGGAGTTCAAAAAATTTCACGTGGATTTTGGCCAAATTCAAAATTGTGATTATAAAAAACCATTGAAATGATGGATTTGCATGTGGGGTTCCAAACCCTGTTCTGCTCCCTCCAAATATCTGAATCCAAGTCTCTAGGATTTTTCAACTTCTTTGACTTCTTCCTCCTATGATTTGATGTACTTTGAGCAAAGTAAACACCAAATCTAAATCCCATTGGGCTCTGTTTGGATCTCAAAAAGAGAAGCAAAAGGAAAGTTAAATGCTGAAAATTGCTTAAATGTGGTTTTCTTTGTGAAGCTTTGTTAACTCTTTTCGTTTCCTTTTCTTGAAGTTTTCTGAGAACCAAACTGAGGCCTGAGGAACTCCATTCCCTTTCTTTTTATTTTAAACTTCGCTAGTGCAAATAACATCAGTAAGGTTTCTTTGGGTAGGATACGAATCTCCCTATATCAATGAAATTTTTCACTATTTTTCCCCGTTTCTCTTTACCCTAATTATTATGAACAACCTCCCATTATACCACTGTTACTTTTCAGATGTGGAGGCCTTCCTAGCTCAAGTATAAAAAATGCTGTATGCTTCACATTTCTTCTTTCGACATTTTCTAATAAGATGTATACTTGATGTGGGTTTTACTCTTTGATGTAAACTAGTTTATTGTTCAGTATCCATGCTTTAAAAACACTTATTATGTGCCCAACTCTTTCACTTATCTTTTTAATGCTGTCACCTTGTTTTGTTGGGATAAGCTACTGAAACATTATGAGGAATGCTTCTTTGCACCTCCAGTTGAGGCGTTGTTACAAGTATTACTAAATGTCTCATTCAATCCAACAAGCAGTACATTATAATGCACTTTGCGGACTCCACATATCCTTTCCAATGGGCCAAGTTCTATGCATTGCGGATCGGTGGATTGGTTGGCTGAGGCTGCACTGCACCAACTTAGTTAAGATTAGTAACTTAGGTAGTTGTAGTGGGAAAGTTGTGAGGTGCATGTGGAACTGCTTTTACAAGTACTATAATGACAAGTTAAAATTCCAACATTCTTCTGTTTCCTGTGAAATTTATAGTTTGGTTTTTTGTACTTAATTTAGTTTTTGACTTGTAAATTCAAATTTTAAATTGAAATTTGACTGAGAACTGAGCAGATATTTGTTGTGTTAGTTATCATGAAAATATACTAGGCAGATTGTATGGTGTTATCTTAATTGTCCATTTAGCGTCTTATATGTGTTATAAAGGGTTATTATATTTCTATAGTGCATGTGAGATATTTATTTTTTCCTATTTTTTCTGATATAGTGGTTTGGAGATGCTGAAAAGCTTACCAAGGCCCTCTTTTCCTTTGCCAGCAAGTTGGCCCCTGTTATTATATTTGTTGATGAGGTGAGATTTATTTATTAATGTTTTACTTTTTTTTTTCTTTTGTAATAGAAGATATGCTTCACTAAGCTGTCCTTTAAATATGTATTGTTCACATAACCCTAAAGAGGACAATATATTGAGGAAAAGAATGTTAAATTTTTTACATTGATCTGCAAAGATAATCATCCCAATGATATCATATTTTTCCTCCAAGTAATGACAAGCATTTGGGTAGAAAGATGATACGGATAAGATACAATAAAGCAATTTCATTGTGTTGTGTGTAAGGACTCCCAAGCTCTATGAAGATAAGGCATGAATTTTATCGGAGCTCCACTAAGATACTAAACCGGTAAACCCATAATTTCACTGCGCCATGATCTCAAGCTCTTTGTTGTAACCAAGTAAGTACTAGTGAAAGCTTGTCGTAAACAGTTGTCCAAACTAACGAAGCAGAATTGAATGGGACTTGAGATAGTATAGCACAGAGGATGCTGAGGAGCCACCTCAAAGCCTTCGAGGACATAAAAAGGGAGATCTTTTATGGAAAAGGCCCGACTCTGAGGGTCTCTCCTTCATCAGTCAAATTACCCCTTGATAACAGTATAATTGAGCTAATGTCACCTCCAAGTACAAAGACTACGTCTCAATCTTCATGGAGTTGACAAACAGATGAAGACCAAAGCACTTTGGCCTTTGAAATCACAACATAGTTTTTTTAAGAGATGGTGGTATCAAAGAGATCTGTAAAAGATAGAATTCAAGGAACTGCATCACATATCCCTCCTTAACTTGATGTTCTTTCCTTTTCCCCTTACAAAAGTGAAGCCCATATCTGAAAATGGATACTTCTGTGAGCACTATGTAAACTCTCCTTAACTTGGTGGCCTTTCCTTATCCCCTTACAAAAGTGAAGCCCATGTCTGAAAATGGATACTTCTGTGAGCACTGCGGAAACTCTCCAACAGCTCTCCAACAGCTTTAAACATGAATACCCTTCTGAATGGACCACCTTATATTACGCAATAAGTTACAGCTGTTTCCAGTAGAAAGGCTTCATTTATTATGTTTGAATGTTGATTTTTGAAACCTTATTGTGTATACCTGTTTCCCCTTCACCAAATGATAATTTAGCTCATCACTTTTCCTGCTTAAAAGAAATTTAGTTACAAATTGTCAATTCTATTAGTAAAGGAATATGAAACAAGAATGGAAATAAGTCTGTGAATTTTGTAGCAAACTCTTGATATGAGTCGCTTTGTATTTTCATATTAATCTCACCTTAAAAAAGAAGATATTTTAACCATGGTCATTCAAATAGATTTGGTATTGTAGCTCTTTAATTTTGGACATGTTGATATGTATGGTACCTAGCCCTTACCTCCTCTAATATTATTTTTCTAGATGGATCTGTGACAAGATGATTGATGAATGATCATCTGGAGAAAATTATTATTTTCTTATAATTTGTTGACATTTTTGCTTAATATAAAGGAGTTTTTTAGCACTACCAGTGAAAACAAATATTACATGTTGCTTTCTTTTGATGATACATTGTAACAAAGACCAGAAACTGATTCCTTGCATATGATGGCATCCTTATGCTTTAGTTCTCTTGTAAAAATTTCTTCCTTAAGACATTGGATTCCATTCATATAGGTTGACAGCTTGCTTGGTGCACGTGGTGGTGCTTTTGAGCATGAGGCAACTAGAAGAATGAGAAATGAGTTTATGGCGGCTTGGGATGGATTGAGGACGAAAGACAGCCAGAGAATCCTCATCCTTGGTGCTACAAATCGACCATTTGACCTTGATGATGCTGTCATTCGTCGCTTACCAAGAAGGTAAGAGTGCTTTAGGAAGATTCTTTGCTAGTTTAAAGCACTAGATGGTACATCAGGTGCATTTGTGTGTCAAAATTTACAAAGGTTTTGCATGTTAGCCGCACTTGCTTCCTTCACACACACACACACACACACACACACACACACACACACACACACATATATATCTATATATATTTGACTTTGTAGTATAAACTTATCATTTTAGAAAGGGGGGGAAGGGGGAGGGGAACTTAAAGCAACATTGCTTACCTAGTATATTGGGTTGCTATTTAGGGTATATGTGGACTTACCAGATGCTGAAAATCGTATGAAGATTCTTAGAATATTTCTTGCACAAGAGAATCTAGAATCTGATTTCCAGTTTGACAAACTTGCAAATGCAACTGAAGGATATTCTGGTAGCGATTTGAAGGTAATTTGCTGATGTTTGATGGCCATCTGGAATATCCAGTGTTGTGCTTCTCATACTTAATATATTTTGCAGAACCTCTGTATTGCTGCAGCATATCGACCTGTCCAAGAACTTCTTGAGGAAGAAAACAAGGTACATGCCTTTAAACTTTAGGTGTTGTTGATTATCCTTTAATATTTTTCTTAAGATGCAATCTAACTTCCCTTCCCATTGGTATATGGGGCAAGACACACCTAAAGACGGTGCTTGTTTGAGGGGTTATTGTCTTCAATTCTAGGTGTTTGATGGGTTATCTGGAATAGCCATGTGATTACAGCATACAAAGAGATAACATTTTTCTGTTAACTGTTATTAATTCAGAGTTGGTGCATTATTGTGTCTTTTTATCTGACTGTTTGAGTCCCCTTTTGCACCATGACTTATGTGCCCATGGTGGGGAAGTTTTTTCCCCAAATCATTGCTATAAATTTATGTTACCTATTGTTCATATGTTCATCTTTACTCCCAGTATCATTCTTAACTGATTTTCATTGTTCCTGCTCACAATGTCTGGTTTATTTTTCTGTAGGGAAGCACAAATGTTGTAACTCCAGTTTTAAGGCCACTTAATTTGGATGATTTTATTCATTCAAAAGCCAAGGTATCGAGTTTTCCTAATTTATTTCATATATTGTTACTAGTTTAATTTGAGTGCCTAAGTCAATACTTATGGCGAGGCCAATCAAGATTGTGATAGATGCTTCAGTCAAAAGCAATAGATTACAAAGTAACATAAAACAGAGATGAGGCTTTTCTCATACATCATGGCCCTTAATCCCAATTACATGGGGTCAGCTGCATGAACCTTATTATGCCATTCAGCGCTTTATTTTCTTACATAGTTATCTTTGAGAAAGATCACTATGAAAATCTAAAACCTGACAGTCCTTATGGTTTACCTAAAGGTTAGAGTTGTCAGAAATCAAATTACATACCTCAGCTTGCTTATAGGGTTGAACTGACCTTGAGATAAAATAAAAAATAATGACCAATAATGAGTATAACAAGTTGGCATCTAGTAGGGTAGCTGGATCTCTGAGTTGAAATTCTTGATTTTAAAATTTTATATATATATATATATATATATATATATATATATATATATATATA
>JAESVK010000356.1:1655380-1671158 GCA_017140935.1 Hamamelis virginiana | reverse complement strand
ATAGTTAGAGAGTATACGATATGGTTTGTTTTTATTTCATGTATTTGTTTATAAAAAATGAAGAGAAAAAAGATATAAAAAATAATAATAATAAGTCATCACTTGAATGAGCATTACCCTAGGTAGTAATATGATATCTTATTAAATAGATGGGTGAAAATCAAGTAAGTTGTTTTATAGAAAAATTTTAAAATAAATTGAAATGCCACATATAAAACCCTAGGTAGTACATGTCAATGTGCATGAAAATCACAAGGTATTTGATTCTTAATATACAATGAAATAGATTTATTTTACCTCATTATTATGTATGGCTTATTTAAAAATTGTAATTTTCTTTTTTACAGATATATGGCAAATATCGCGGGCAAGCAGTTGAAGAAGAGTTGAATTAATTATGCTTTATTTCATAGGATTCCTTCCTTACATTAATATTTAATGAATCTTTATTAATTTTATAAGTTTTTACATTAAAATGAATTTAATTTTTATGTACCGTACTTCGATATAGAGTAAACATAATTTTCTTTTCATTTTATTACTATGCTAATTAATTTACTGTTCATAATTCTATTTGTGGTTGCCGCACATTGCGTAGGCCGCGCATCGCGCGGGTCAATACTAGTATATATATATATATATCTGTGTGTGTGTGTGTATTAATTGATTTTAGTTTAATATAATGAAAATAAACATGCAGGAGGTTTTGGGAGCTACCTTTTTGGAATGAGTGAGATTGTTGCTAAACAATCATCAGAAGAACTGAATAATAAAGAGAATGTTAAGAACCCAACTTTGGTATGGATGATTGGATTTCTCTTTGTTGTTAGTTTCCTCGGCCTCTTCTCCGTCGTTCCGCTTCGAAAGGTATCTCCTATATATAAACTACTAATCTCTTCAATACATACAATAATATTGCTCTCCCATATATTTGTATATTACCGCTTATTTTACTATCATATATTTTTTCTGCTCGTTCTCAAAACACTAGTGTGGGTCCAATTTTTTGAGAAACCGACTGTTGGATTAGATTATCTACTTTTGTATGTTATGTACGCAAAAAATCACAATGATCTAACAATTGATTTGTGAAAAATTAATATACTTAGATATTTTAATAAATAATGCAATTTTTTTATATTGAGATGTTTTAAAATCTAACCGTTGGATCAATATGATTTTTGGTATGTATGACTTACATAAGTAGGATATCTAATCCAATGGTAGGTTTCTTATAATATTGGACCCACACTAATGTTTTGAGAATGAGAAGTAAAAAAAGTGGTAAAGCAAGCGGTGAGGGGAACCTGTCCCATATATATAACCTACAGTACTATATATGGAAAAATGTTATAGTCAGGGGTACCTGACTTTAACTAAAGTCAGCTAAAACACAAGTCCTTGGATTGAAATCTTCATATGAATCATCTATTAAGTGAATGAGAATATATCCAAAGGCTTTTGTTCTTAGCTGACTTTAGTTAAAGTCAGTCATCCTTGACTAGAATACTTCTCACTATATATGTGCCTAGGAGATTATATATATATATATATATATATATATATCCAGTACACTGAATAATTTTTTCCTTATAAAGCCACCGTACCGCTTCATTTTAGTAGGATATTAAATTGAGCAACTCGCCCTTAATTGGTTAATTTTCAGATTATGATCATAGACTTCAAACTGACATACCCAAGTGGCACTGCAACTGCTCACCTCATCAATAGCTTCCACACTCCTCAGGGAGCCAAGCTAGCCAAGTATTTCTCTCTCTCTCTCTCTCTCTCTCTCTCACATTTTGCAGTATTTGTGATCGATGAGAATAATTAATTGTTGATTAAATAGAAATAGAGATTTTCTGAGATTCTCTTTGTTTCACTGCCATTTCAATTGTAGGAAACAAGTGAGAGCATTGGGCAAGTTCTTTTCCTTCAGTTTTTTGTGGGGTTTCTTCCAATGGTTCTTCACAGCTTCGGATGGTTGTGGATTTGCAAACTTCCCTACATTTGGCCTCAAAGCTTATGATAACAGGTACCTAAATACCCTTTACTGTGGTAAAAATTTGGATCTTTTTATTTTTTTTCAAAACAAGTCTATTGTTATGCTCCATAACATTAATTTGCTATAATATATAGTTGCCTTCATTCTGCACATTTACATTCCACAAAAGCATCAATACATGTTTCTTTTTTTAGCCCTAAACATGAGTATCAGTACTCACCGTATTTCTTTTGCATATCCACATAATTAGATTAAATTTGATCACTGTTACAACAATAATTCCCCAGATGTGTGACTCGAATTAATCTGAATTTTCACTGAAAAACAGGTTTTATTTTGATTTTTCTGCTACATACGTTGGAGTTGGGATGATCTGCCCATACATCATAAACATATCTCTACTTGTTGGAGCAATTCTATCATGGGGCATTATGTGGCCTCTCATAGAAACCAGAAAGGGTGATTGGTACAGTGCAGAACTCAGTGACAGCAGTCTCCATGGCATCCAAGGTTACAGGGTATATATTGTCTCCATGAAAATCTCTCAAGACCCCATTTATATTTTCCATCTTACTACCAAAAGCAAATCTTCAAATGACCAAAAGAATAAACAAAATAAACTCCACAACCCAAATCAAAGTTCCATTTTGCTGTCATGCCTCAGTTATTTGCAAGACAGGAGATCTTTCCATCTCATTATATATATGCATGATTGTACTACAGGTCTTTATTGCTATTGCGATGATTCTTGGCGATGGACTCTACAACTTCCTCAAGGTTCTTGGTAGAACACTTACCGGATTGTCTCGCCAACTTAAAAACAAAGAACCTGGTTCTGTTCTTCCTCTTGCTGATCGTTCCTCTCCTGAAAAAACCTCCGTCTCTTATGATGACCAGATCAGGACACAGCTCTTCCTCAAAGACCAAATTCCAACTTGGCTAGCAGTCAGTGGCTACGTTGCAATCGCCGCCATTTCCACAGCAGTACTTCCTCAAATTTTCCATCAACTCAAATGGTACTATGTCTTGGTCATTTACATCATAGCACCAAGCTTAGCTTTCTGCAATGCATATGGGTGCGGCCTAACTGACTGGTCACTGGCCTCGACTTATGGGAAGCTCGCCATCTTTACCATTGGAGCGTGGGCAGGAGCCCAAAACGGTGGGGTCCTTGCGGGTCTCGCTGCTTGTGGGGTCATGATGAATATTGTATCCACAGCTTCTGACCTAATGCAGGACTTCAAAACAGGGTACATGACCCTGGCTTCACCAAGGTCCATGTTTGTGAGCCAAGCTATTGGGACTGCAATGGGTTGTGTGATCTCTCCTTGTGTGTTTTGGCTCTTCTACAAGGCATACCCTGGCTTTGGGACACCTGATTCAGAGTACCCTGCACCTTTTGCTCTCGTTTACAGGAACATGGCAGTATTAGGCGTTGAGGGGTTCTCATCCCTGCCAAAGAATTGCCTTGTTCTTTGCTATGTAGTCTTTGCAGCAGCCATAATTATCAACACCATTCGAGATACTGCACCGAAGAAATGGGCAAAACTTATTCCTCTGCCAATGGCAATGGCTATACCATTTTATCTAGGGTCTTACTTTGCCATTGATATGTGTGTTGGAAGCCTGATACTTTTTGTGTGGCAGAAGTTGAACAAGGTTCAAGCAGATGCATTTGGGTCAGCAGTAGCTTCTGGGTTAATCTGTGGGGATGGGATATGGACTTTGCCCAGTTCAATTCTTGCATTAGCTGGGGTAAAGCCACCCATCTGCATGAAGTTTCTGTCAAGGGGAACAAATGACAGGGTTGATAAATTTTTAGGAGGTTCTTAATTACCTGTAGTAGTCCTGGCTTCGCAAAAACAAAATGTTTACTAAGTCCTGTGTGTTTAGCTTGATCTTTTCAAGTCTTGTGTGCAGCTCTGGTTAAGTCCTGTGTGTTTTGGCTCCACTTGCTTTTGTACTTAGATGTATAAAGATGGAACAATCAGCTCACTTCAATATTTCTATCGCCCATGATAATTGATGAAGGGTGCATCTTTTTATAAATGAGTAGACTCAAGGTGCTTATGATTATCCATGCCAAAAACAACCGCTTTGTAACACCCCTCCATACTACTATGAGAGTCATTACAGTATGTAATAATACTCAATAATGAACTCTACCAGAGTAAATTAAATAAGTGTAATCAAAATTTGGGCAAGGAATTACCAAATTCAATGCAGTGCTCTCCTGCCAGTCTCTAAGCTTCTTCAGCTGTTACCTATCATCGTGAAACTTTGGCACAAGAGACCAAACTGAACCTGTTTTCAAATAATATTCCTACTAACACAATAGTTGGAGGTTTACCTTTTCACTGATTTGCCAAAACCTTTGCATTGTTATAAGTAAATTCTGCTAAAATAAATTTCAACCATAACAGTTATAATAAATTGAAATCACAAGCATTCACAGTGCTGGATCAAATCAACGTATAAGGGAAATACTTATACGTAATAGGAGTGTGCAGGCTGCAGAAGAAGCAGAGATGACTAGCTCGTAACGAAGTAAAATACCCTCTACTAACCTGCGGATGTGTCGCAAATGAAGTGTCAGGAAAATAAGCATCCAAAATTCAATCTTCACAAAGATTGTGATGGTGCTTGAAGAGGAGTTTGGGTTCGAGATCCGTGATAATGAAAGCTGACAAGATCAACACCATCAATCTTGCCGTTGGCTCCATCACTTCTCATGCACCCTCAGGCAAAATAGGAAAAAATTATGAAGCCTTGTCCTTCTAATTTTCTGCCCTTTCTTTTGAGGAATGTAGCTGCATCAGGAAAACTCTTGGACCTCGATACCTTATTTTATGCTAAATGAAAATGTCATTTGATTTTCCTACAAATTTGAATCGTTGATTTGGGGTACATTGCATTGGCTTAGTAGCATTCTATGGTCTCCTTTTTAGTTTGACGCGTCAATTACGACCAGTGAAACTCTTTAGATATGTACACTCTAGGTTAGTGGATAAAACAATAGTTTAAGCTAGAGTCTAATGATCATACATGTAGTACAGAATGGTTGGGAAGAAAGTGATAGCCATACTCATATAATCAATTGAATGCATAGTTTTGCTAAAATTTCCTACTTAAAAATTTTATTCATTCAAAACAATAACAAAAGGCATTTGATGTCCAAATTTAGCATGGAAGATAAGGTCATGTCATTTATCCTCTCTTTCACACACGATTTGAAAGCATGAGTTGGCCTCAATGGTCTTGGATTCCGGCAAAGTCATATTCATGGCTCCTACAAGGTGTCTATATTTCCATACCCACAATCTCTTTTCAATAAAGACTTGCTAGCAAGTCTTTGTTCATGGTTCCCACATTTAATATCTTTTAGAAAACGTGTATATCACTCTAAAAGTTAGAAAACAATCGTCATTGTGGCAAAAACAACTAGTCTAAAAGGCTACCTAGCTTCTTGACTAACTGTAGTTTAATTGGTCTTGAAGAGGGTTAGATACCGTGCTTTCAGACTCTGCTTGGACATGAACGATTGAGCTCATTAATTTCTGGAGACTAACAAGAGATTGAAGATTGAATTTTCTCCATTTAGTGCTACTAAAATTTTCACTATGTTATTTTGAATTTTATTTGCTTTCAGACCAATTGATGGTATCGTATGTTGGAAGCTAAGACTAGTGGAAGACTTTGAACTTTAAACATCAAATAATTAAAGTGCTAGACGTGTTTGAATGCAAGCACTACATATGACCAGCATTCTACTTCTCCTCCTCTCTCATTAACAATCATACCAGACATGAGCTCATTTCAATAGACTAACAAGAGATTGAAGATTGAATTTTCTCCATTTAGTGGTACTAAAATTTTCAGTGCTTAATTTTTAATTTTATTAAATTTTAGATACCAAAACCAATTGATATTCATATAGAATAAAAGTAAAGATGGTTACATACATGGCTCATTTTTATTTGCTTTTAGACCACTTAATCATAATTCAAGTGCTAAGCAGGGCCGGCCTTGAGGGTAGGCACAAGAGACGGTTGCCTCAGGCATCATATTTTTTTTCAATTTTTGGGCATCAATTTGGGCTTAGTATATAATATACTATATATGTTTACAAAATAAATAAATAAATAATATACTATATATACTACATAGAAGAATGAAAATATGAAAATGTGCAACAGTTTGGGGTATCAATTTGTAATAGTTTTTCTTTGTTTTTTATGAGTGTATGACCCAAGGTAAATGTGAAATCTTGGAATGGAAACATGGTTTCATTTTAGGCTTATAACTTAGAGGAATCTAGATGACACTTGGCCTGTAGGTATGATTTTTTTTTTTCAGGTAATTAGATAAAACAATTAATAAACAATATTTTTACATTTATATGTCTCTTGGCATGTACAAAGTTTTATTATTATTATTATTATTATTATTATTATTATTATCCTTTTGGAATGCAGAAAAAGAAGAAGTCAGCTATGTTTTAGTAATTGATGGAGATAATAATATTGGTCGATTACTTGGTTATGTTCTACTATTTAGTCTTTATTTTTTTTTTGTTGCATTTTCCTTTAGAATATGATTTTTGTTATTTTCTTGGTAGCATTATTCTATGTTTGTTTGACACATTTATGGAAAATATAGTTGAATTATAATCATTTTAATGTTATTACATTCAAAAGTTGTAATCAAATTTGATATATTTTTAAAGAACAAAAAAGTCACATTTTTTCACTTTAAAGGCTTTTATAAACTGACCGTTGGATCACTGTGATTTTTGGCGAACATGAAATTCATAACCAATTCATCTAATCTAACGATTAGTTTTTCAAAATCCGCTCTACATTGAACCCTCTAAAGGTCACTAGTTGCGTATGGTACAGCTTATAATAGAAATTATGTGTATATATATATTTTGTAATGGTGATAAGAGGTTCGGAATTAGCCTATTGAAAATCCGCTTTATGATTTGATTATTGTAGGTTTTAACTTGTGAGAAATTAAGGTTCAAGAACTAAAATTTTACATGCAAATTTTTTTTGTCCATATGTAATAGGGCTCACCTAGGGCATCCAAAACCTTAGGACCGGCCCTGTTTCTGCCCTTTCTTGTGAGGAATGTAGCTGCATCAGGAAAACTCTTGGACCTTGATACCTTATTTTTTATCTCTTTTCTTTCTTCATATGCTAAATGTAAATGTCATTTGATTTTCCTACAAATGTGAATTCCGGTTTATGGGGATGGTTCTGGGTATTTTCTGTCCGTGATGTTGCTATTTCCAGTTGATGGAAACTGCATGTTTGATGACCTAAAACTACTTGTTGAGATTAGTCTTTCATTTTCATCTCAATAAATTCGATTAGGTTATTGCATGCCATAAAATTTCATGCGGCAAGAAAATTCTCAAGTAGGTGGTGAGCGTGCATGTATATATATATATATATTATAATTGTTGAGATTAGTCTTTCATTTTCATCTCAATAAAATTCGATTAGATTATTGCATACCATAAAATTTCATGCGGCAAGAAAATTCTCAAGTAGGTGGTGAGCGTGCATGTATATGGATGGGTATATATATATATATATATATATATATATATTAGAACTTCTAATATTAGGTGCACCTGATGCTTTTGGTAGAGCCGCTTGCAGTAAAATTTTTGAAAAACTGACCGTTAGATTAGATATTCCTATAATGTATGTCATGTCTGCCAAAAATCAAAGTAATCCAACGTTTGTTTTTTGAAAAATGTAACTTTGAAAAACTGTGACTTTTTTGTTCTTAAAAATGTTATCATTGCAGTAGGTTTTCTCACAAACCAACCGTTAGATCACTGTGATTTTTGGCAGGCATGACATACATTATATGGGTATCTAATCCAACGGTTGAAAGCTTTGAGCTAGTTTCAAATAATCTCTCTTAATGTACTGCCTTGTGAGTTGTGACCCTATTGTGAATTGGATATAAAATGATGGAAAATTCATTCAATCTCTCTTTCCGTCTTCACTGGTGTGTCTGACCAACTTGGAATAGGAATTTCGAGAAACCGACCATTGGATTTAATGTTCCACTTATACTTATTATGAATGCAAAAAATCACATTGATCTAACAATTGGTTTTTGCAATTTTGAAAAATTTATAAAAAATTGTTACAATCTATTTTTTGAAAAACCGACCGTTGGATCAAAGTGTTTTTTTGTATTCATGATACATATAAGTGGAGCATCAAATCCAACGGTCAGTTTTTCAAAATAACTGTTCCAAGTTAGTCAGATGCATGAGGGAGGATGAAGAGAATTGTTGCTTTTGGATTCATTGCATTGGCTTAGTTAGCATTCTATGGTCTCCTTTCTAATTTGACGCGTCAATTACCGACCAGTGAAACTCTTTAGATATGTACACTCTAGGTTAGCGGATAAAAGAATAGTATAAGCTAGATATGTATATTCTAGGTTAGCGGGTAAAAGAATAGTATAAGCTAGAGCCTAATGATCATACATATAGTACAGAATGGTTGGGAAGAAAGTGATAGCCATACTCATATAATCAATTGAATACATATTTTTGCTAAAATTTCTTACTTAAATATTTTATTCATTCAAAACAATAACAAAAGACATTTGATGTCCAAATTTAGCATGGAAGATACGGTCATGTCATTTGTCCTCTATTTCACACACGATTTGAAAGCATGAGTTGGCCTCGATGGTCTTGGATTCCGACAAAGTCATTATTCATGGCTCCTACAAGGTGCCTATATTTCCATACCCACAATCTCTTTTCAATAAAAACTTGCTAGCAAGTCTTTGTTCATGGTTCCCACATTTACTATCTTTTAGAAAACGTGTATATCGGTATAAAAGTTAGAAAACAATCGTCATTGTGGCAAAAACAACTAGTCTAAAAGGCTACCTAGCTTCTTGACTAACTGTAGTTTAATTGGTCTTGAAGAGGGTTAGATACCGTGCTTTCAGACTCTGCTTGGACATGAGCGATTGAGCTCATTAATTTCTAGAGACTAACAGGAGATTGAAGATTGAATTTTCTCCATTTAGTGCTACTAAAATTTTCACTATGTTATTTTGAATTTTATTTACTTTCAGACCAATTGATGGTATCGTATGTTGGAAGCTAAGACTAGTCGAAGACAAGTTTATGTTATCAAAATAATTCACAATTTAGAATTACCATTAACAAAATTTGGCATTGACACTCAAATGACTTGCTCCAATGGAATGTTATTTGGAGTGCCAAATTTTGGTAATAGCAATTCCAATAGCACTTGCCATTGTGCCATGTCATACTTTTTTTTATTAAAAATGTGAGAAATGACAAAATATAACATTAATGCATTGGATCACATAGGTACCAAAATTTAACATTGATGCCATTTGTGACTTTGGCAAATCAAATTGCATGAAGGTATTGGAGATGCTCTTAAAACAATACTTGTCTCCAACAAATACTGTCTATTGGTGTGTAGAGTTATAACAAATTCACTTTTATGATAAAATAAAGTCCAGTTCTGCACTATTGTCCCAAGAAGATAAACCCAATTTCAGTTCTTTTGAATCAACAAGTCTGTTGACTAGCTGGAGCTAGCTAGAGTAGTTGATCAATTGGGGGTTGGGGTTTGGCAATGTCTTCTTTTTTCTTTTTTCATTTTTTTGATTAGGCGACGTTAAAGTCATTGGCACAGCCGAGACTAAAAAGAGCACTGAAAGTCTCAAATCTCAATCAATAATATGGAAATTTCAAACCTTGTGCTGCTGGCAAGGGAGCATAATAATAATGCATATATCCTCATAAGTCATACTAATTCATCATTGATTTTGGACTAAAATGAGCACTCTCTTAAATCAAAGGCCCATTTGCATTAGCATTTTTAAAACGAGCTCTTGTATATATAATATGCATTAGCATTAGCATTTTTAGAATCAAATAATTAAACAATAATTCACAATTTAGAATCAAATATATATAAGACGAGTTTATGTTGTATTTGGTATAACAAAGTGTAACGTGCTAGTCAAAATAAATCACAAATTTCTACAAATTTTACACTAAAATGTTGCATAACATTAAAATTTTAAAATATATATCGTTTACAAAATAACAAATAAATAGATCAATAATCTTGTATACAAAAGAATCTCTAGCTTAGACCGATACTTACCGAAATATCGGTAAATATCGATAAAGATATATGAGTCTAATATCCAATCGATATCCACATATATTCGGATATATCAGAGATATATTGAGCATATATTGGAGATATTTTATTCCATGGAAACTAGCATGGAGAGAATTATGGAGATTGGGAATCATTGAGGATTAGGTGTATCAAGAAAATAACAAAATTAGTATGAGAACAATAGAGAAACAATAATGTGAAGCAATGGAAGTTTTGGGAGGGAAAAACTAAACAAAAGAAACAAATGTTGTTTTTTCAAGCTTTTTTAGAATGATTTGGGGATTTTACAGCTAACTTGGGAATTATTTGTCATAGAAGCATATTATACAGGATAACTTAGGGGGTCAAGGGTTTGCTTCTTGTCATTGACCCAAAAAAATAAAAATAAAAAACCTTGCACTAAGTACAGAAGAAGTGAGGATTAATTTAGACATTTTTGCAAATAATTAAGCCTTGTTACAATGTAGACTGCTCTTATTTAGCTTTAAAAATGAATAAGTAAAGCAGAGGTTCACACTAACAGATAATCATCCAAGTAATCTCGGCAATTACATTTTTAAAAAAAAATGAGAAATGAAATTAAGCATTAAATGAAACAAAAATCAATACCAAACATAATAAAACAGCACCAACTGATAATAATGAATAACCATTATGACAAACATTTCATGACCATTATATCTTCTAATTAAATGTTTTACAATCTCACTCAAAGTGATTATTTGTCCTTGTAAACTCAATGATTCAACATTCAAGTAAGAGCCCAATGTTTCCAGGAACTTACATCTCCTTGGACAAGGGCATAAAATCCAAGAAAATTTAGTTCAGTGGCTACAAAGGATAGGGAAACACAAGGTTGAGTTTTCTAAAACAGACATAGGGAAGGACCCAATCAAGCCCATTAGGGGTCATATCACAATGGCATGGAAATCATCATCAATCTGAATTGCAAGCAGATAATAGATGGAACTTAAGCTTAATGGAAAGATAATAAGATTGGCACAAATAAGATACATACCCTTCTATATCTGTCATTGTAGCATTCCCTATCTTGGTGTTGTTGATCATAACCCCTCTCTCTTCTCCTCCTCTCACCCTCCTTGCTCTCTGAGCTTCCTGCACACATAAGGGAACCACTTAAAATATTTTTGCTTAAGACCATATTCCATCGCCGAATGTAAAAAAGAAAGTAAGCAAGAAGTCTGGCTTCAACCCTCTTCCTCCTGCGATTTTCTCTCGCTTTCTCTGCTTCCTCAAAGGCCTCTTTTTCAGCCTGAATTTCAATTTTTTTAAAAATGTAAATTAGGCACCATAATTAAGCTGGCATCTACTCATAAAAGTCGAAGTGCAGAAGCACACCTCCTTGTTGGCAAACAAAGTTGGGCAGGGCGTTTTCTAGTCCATGGGGCAGGGCGTAAGCCCAAAGGGAGTGTCAAATTTTTTATATATATATATATATATATAGAATATTACTATAAAAATATATATAATAGAAAATTTTATTACAAAAATAATAAATAAATAAAAAATATAAATTATGTTCCAACATTCTAAAAGAAATTTAAACCCACAAATAAGTTGATAAGAAGCATATAAAATGTTAATTGGAATACTACAAAGTACAAACTCACAATTGTCTTTCATAGTATGATCAACATAAAATATATTCATATAGCCCAATTTTAAATAGCATACACTTAAAAGAAGTTCTAACATATCACACTAAACCATCATAATCCACAATATCATCATCATCTTCATCCAAAGCATCTATATTTGGGAAGGTTCCACTATCAAATCCACCTACTTCCTCTAAGTCCACATGTTTAATAACTGAGGGCAATGCTTGTTTCTTGCCTTTGCCACCACTTTGACCTATGCATAAAATAAAAGCTAGGATTTAGTATTGGGAATTGGGAGATAAATTATTGATAAGAATCAATTAAAGAATATGCTAGAAATAAATCCCAAATTTTCATACTTACTTAAGCCCTCACTAGTTTTTCCTTTTATTTGAAGCTGAAGATGAAGTAAGACACTAGTTTTCCTTTTATTTGAGGCTAAGATGAAGTAAGATTGGATGCTTGATTCTCTGCATCTCTTTCATAAGTTGGCACTGGCACAGTCTTAATGACATCAACGTTGAACAAATCTTCTTCATCAAGCCAAGAAATATCAGTTGGAAGGACAAGGTCTTCTTTCTCAGCAATCCATTCATCATCTGAATTAATTTCATCTACCAATATTGGGTCAATGTTTTGCCTTCTTTTGATACTTCTTTCTCTCAGTCTAATGTTGTACCTCACATAAACTAGAGCATTCAACCATTTGTGTTGTAGCCTATTCCTCCTCTTTGTATGAATCTACCAAAATGAAAAGAACAATATTAAAGTTTCAAAACTTTTTTAACGATTAAATAATAATAATAATAATAATAATAATAAGGCTTATCAAATTTAGGCAACATAAGTAAGAAGAGAATTTTACCAACTCAAAAGTACTCCAATTCCTCTCACATCCCGAGGCACTACAAGTAAGACTAAGGACTCAAATAGCAAATTTTTTCAACTTAGGTGTCTTGCTTCCAAAACGCTTCCACCAATCAGCTATAAAAAATTAAAGAATTTTACATAAATGATTTAACTCATTGATGAGGAGTATTCAACAAAAACTAAATGATAATCTTTTAATACCTGGAGTTCGCAACATTCAACTATCAATTGCAACCGACTTCCAAATTCCCCCCTTGCATTATCATACATGTCCAAGTGGATATCAACAAGGAGACGTTCATCTAATTCAACATTCTATCCATTCACACAAACAATCCCTGCTTCACCTCATCAGAATTGGAGAATGTATTTCTATAACGTAATTGAGGGTTAAGATAATAACCAGCAGCATGTAAAGGTCGATGAAATTGCAGAGCCCATCTTGCATCTATTTTATTCCAAATTGGTCCATATTCCTTATTGTTTCTCCCACAATTAAAGGCAATTTTTTTTTTTTAGCCACATCCATCAACTCATAAATGTAAATTATTGCGGGCCTCTCCTCTGAATCAACTTCTCTCAAGACACTGACTAGTGGGATTGTGCTCTTGAGACAACGAGCAACATGAGGCCAATA
Source organism: Hamamelis virginiana (assembly GCA_017140935.1). Lineage (NCBI taxonomy): Eukaryota > Viridiplantae > Streptophyta > Magnoliopsida > Saxifragales > Hamamelidaceae > Hamamelis > Hamamelis virginiana. The sequence goes on along the minus strand of JAESVK010000356.1, from coordinate 1,657,808 downwards.
ATTAGGATCAAACAATAAACTTGCATGAGCTTTTATACCTTCATGCTTTTTTGCCCAACTAATAAAAATCCATCTCTCTGAAGACAAGGTAGCCTGGAGGGCTATCTTTTGTTTATAAAAGCTTTGAAGAGTGAGAAGCAGTAACAAACAAGTTATTGCTGGACGAAGAAGTTCCATATTTTTTGTGAAGGATCTCATCAAGTTTCTAAACCCATGTATGTCCATAAACAAACTTCACTACCTGCTTAGCTGCTGCAACTGTCTCTGCATGAATTTTTAATTTTCCAATATCTTCAAGCATTATATCAATACAATGGGCAGCACAGGGAGTCCAATACAACTTCTCCCTCTTCTCTCCATAAGCTTCTTCCCAGCACTCACAAACTAGCATTATCTGTGATAATTTGAATAACATTCTCCTCCCCAATTTCTTCTATCACACTATCAAGGTAGTTGAACATTAACTCACCATTTTTATTGGTATCAGAAGCATCAACTGATCTCAAAAACCATGTATCAACAGGGCTATTCACCAAAAAGTTTATAAGGCATCTACTTTTGCCATCTATCCAACCATCAGACATTATTGAGCATCCATTTTCTCTCCAAGCTTTCTTATGTTCTTCCAACATGCTATCTATGTCTTCTACCTCTTCTTCAAGGATCCATGTCCTTAACTCACGCATAGAAGGGGGTTTGAACCCGGGCCCAAAATTTGCAATACCATCAACCATAGGTAACCAATATGGATCATTCACCGTATTAAATGGAAGTCCTTTTGAAATCATAAAGCGCTCAATTTTACGGCACACCGCACACATCTTTTCTTTCATCATACTTCCATTTGGAATTTAATATATCTTGTCGAGCCTCAGAAGTGGTGAACTTATCCATTGAACCCCAAGGTTTAGGTTGTTGGGTAACTCGAGTTAAACTAACCCCACTACTACAACCACCACTAGCACTTCCCGTCCTCAATCTATTACCATCTTCATCAAATGGGGAAGAAACAATATCACTCGTCCCTCTAGGACCCATTCCTATCTCTTCAAGCAACTCATTTTTTTTTGGATTTTCTATCTCGAAAATTGGCTAAAGCTACTTTACAAGTTTACATTCATTTTGCACATCTTCAGGAACTTTTGGACAAGCTTTCATGCCATGTTTAGTGCCAGCTAAATGGTGTTTAAACCTATTCAATGTCCCACTACATGTTTGGTCACAAAATTGACACCGAAAATATTTTTCCCCTTCAACCACCTTTGCATACTTCCATGCAAAGTATTACTTTTGGTTCTCAGACATTTAATCAATATATCACAAATTCACAAGCCACAAGCCCACAAATGCCTCAATAAAAACTGGAAAAAAAAAATCAATTTAATATATAATCAATTAGCTAGTAGCTACATGCCTACATTGTCAAAATTTTCAATTATGAATTCAGAGTTTAACACCAACAAACAATCAATTAAATCTGAACAAAAAAATTAAACAGAAAACAGAAAACAGAAAACATACCAGAATGACAGGATTTTCAGCGTTGCCAATTTCCACTTGCCAACTTGCTCTGTTCAGGACTTGAAGCTTTAAAATTCAAAATGTTATTATCTTTGAAGGTCAGGAAAAGGTGCCAACTTGCTCTGTTCAAGACTTGAAAAGCTTTATAAATTCAAAATGTTCTCATCTCTGAAGGTCAGAAAAAGGCCCAAATCAATGGTGAATTTTTTGTGATCAGCAACCCCAAATCAGTGGTGAATTTTCTGTGTTTGGCAACCTTGTTAAAACTTAATTTATATGCCCAAATTCCAAAACATGAAATTTCAATCCATGAGTAAAAAAAAATTTACAAATTTGAGTTTGAAGTATTTTGAACTTTGAATAAAAAATTTGGGATTTGGAAAGTGGAAACCATAGCTTTCCATAAAGGGAAGTAGAATCAAGAAAGAGAAGATTAGTAAAGAAGAATCAAGAAACTAAGAAACCGAAAAACAAAACAAAAAAAAACACCTTGCTTATACGGCTGGAATGTTGGTATTTTGGTAAGGAACTAAGGGGCTGTTTGGGAAGTGCTTAAACTGGTTTTTCGGAGTACAATGTTGGCCCAAATGTTTAGTCTCGGTGTTTGGTAAGTTCCTAGAAACTAGATATTCGGTTTTTCTTACACTACTTTTAGGCCAAAATCAGATTACAACAAATCCAAGCGGTGGATAGTTTTCATAAAAACCAGTTACAAATTTTACAAAAAACAAAAAAGTTGTTGAGAAGTCTTCTTCTTGGCTGGCTCTCCAGATTGATTTGAGAGCATCAGAGCAGCTTGTTTTCATTAAAGAAAACGAATTCATTTTCCTCACAACTCTCTCTCTCTCTCTCTCTCTCTCTCTCCATATATATATATATATATATATATATATATATATATATATAT
>JAESVK010000356.1:1612532-1646669 GCA_017140935.1 Hamamelis virginiana | reverse complement strand
ATATATATATATATATATATATATATATATATATATATATATATATAGATTTTGATCACCACCATTAGTAGCAGATTTGTATATATATATATTGTTGGAAATTAATGCAACTTTCTAGGAGAGTCTAGAGTAAGCTAATGGTCTGTATAACCTCAGTTTACTAAGAGTCATAGTGTCCACAGCTGTATCACATTTAATACTTATTCTACAATGTTCTAAGTCTTTAATGGAAAAGTCTTAAGAGTTCTTCTAGGCTTATTTATATAAGAGGTGTGTACTGCAGAGCCCAGAAAAATAATATACAGAATTTTCAGCATATTTCCAATTGTATTCCCCTGTTTAGAGCTCTGCAGCAGCAACTCAACTTCTTGCATTAGTACTTTGCAAAATTCCTCTTCCATACCTTAAAGCATTTAGATTATAATTCCAACAAGTGGTATCAGAGCTTGCCAGGTTAGTGACATCAATTGGGCATTATTCATTCATCTTAAGGAGTCTATTATGGCAGCAGCAGGAGGATTCTCTCAGACCTTGGTACCAGTATTTGGTGGGGAAAATTATGACTTTTGGAAGATCAAAATGAGGACCTTGTTGCAATCACAAGGACTTTGGAGTTGAAGCTGGATATGCCGAGCCTACTGATGAAGCAATCTTAAGTGATGCCCAAAAAGAGAAGCAAAACGAAAATAGGATGAAAGATGCCAAAGCTCTACTCTTCATTCAACAAGGAGTAGCTGAAGCAATTTTTTCAAGAATCATTGGAGCGAGCAAAGCTAAAGAAGCATGAGAAATTTTGCTGAAAGAGTTTCAAGGTGATGCCAAAGTAATAAGTATCAAACTCCAATCCTTGAGAAGAGAATTATAAAATTTAAAGATGGAGGAGTCTGAAGGTATGAAAGATTATTTTTCCAAGAGTTATGGAAATTGTTAATCAAATGCGATCTTATGGTGAAAACTTTTCTGATCAAAAGGTAGTGAGAAAATTCTTATTAGCTTGCCTGAGAAATATGATTATATTGTCGCTGCCATTGAAAAATCTAAAGATCTCTCAACTTTATCAGTTCAAGAATTAATGGGCTCTTTACTCTCATGAGCAAAGGAAATTGAGGCATTCTGACCAATCTGTTGAAAGCGCTTTCCAGTCAAAGCTAACCATTAAACCGCAAAGATTTTCCAAGAAGGCTGATTCAAGAATCAAACAGAAGAAGGGAAATCCAACAAGATGGCGGGAGCAGGACTCAACCAAAAAAGGACCAGAAAGAAATGGAAAAGGTATGAATTCAGAAAACTCTAAATTCCAGTGCAAGATTTGCAAAAAGTCGAATCATTCAACCTCAAATTGTTGGCATCATGGAATGCCCAAGTGTCATAATTGTAAGAAATTTGGGCATTTAGAGAAATATTGTCGTTTCAAAACAAATAATCAAGCAAATTTTTCAGAAGAAAAGGAAGATGAACGAAACTTGTTCTACGCTTGCCAATCTGCCTCACATGGAAGGGACAATATTTGGTACATCGACAGTGGTTGTAACAATTACATGTCAGGAAATGAGAATATATTTCTTGATATGGATACTACAGTTACTTCAAATGTACGAATGGGAAATGGTTCGGTTGTACAAGCAAAAGGCAAAGGAACAATTGCAGTTGAAACTAAAAAAGGAACGAAGTTCATTCATGATGTTTTGCTAGTACCTGATCTAGAGCAAAATCTACTAAGTGTTGGGCAGTTTGTTCAAAATGGCTATCATGCTCATTTGAAGAAAATGCTTGCAAAATATATGATCAGAATAATGAGAATCAATTAATTGCCAATGCAAAATGGAGAAGAACATAAATTTTCCAATTGAGTTTCATTACTCAACAAAGTTTGCTTTGAGAAGTGAAGTTGTGGAAGACACCTATTTATGGCACAAGAGATTTTGTCATCTAAACTTTCAAGGGCTGAAGTTGCTTAAACAGAAAAATATGATGGCTGGACTACCAGAGATTGAAACAAGAATGGAGGTCTCTAAAGGATGTGTTCTTGGGAAGCACCATCTCAGGACTTTTTCCACAAAAAGATCTTGGAGAGCAAAGGCACCTCTGGAGCTTGTCCACACCGATATATGCGAGAGAATGAGAATACCATCACATGATCAGGTATTTTCTTATCTTTGTTGATGATTTCTCCCGAATGACGTGGGTGTATTTTTTAAAGGCAAGGTCAGACTGTCAGAAGCATTTGATGCATTTAAAAAATTCTGAAAAGCAAAGTGGTCACAATCTCAAAGTTTTGAGAAGTGACAGGAGGAAAATATACCTCCAAAAATTTTGACGAGTTATGTAAAGATGAAGGTATTCATCGGAAATTAACAGCTGGATTCAGTCCACAGCAAAATGGAGCCGTGGAACAGAAAAACAAAACCATTGTAAAGATGGCAACTTCTATGCTTAATGAAAAAGGGATGCCTAAAAGTTTCTGGGCAGAGGCTGTAAATACAGCAGTCTATATACTTAACAGGTGCCCAACAAGAGCAGTGCAGAACAAAACTCCATATGAAGCATGGAGCGGTATAAAGCCTTCAGTGAGCCATTTCAGAATTTTTGGGAGCATCTGCTATGCACATATTCCTTCTGAGAAGAGAACAAAGTTTGATGAAAAGAGCGAGAGATGTATTTTTGTTGGATATAGCAATACCACCAAAGGGTACAGGCTTTATAATGTGGAAACTAAAAAATTGCTAGTTAGTACAAATGTTATCTTCATTGAAAAAGCTTTTTGGAATTGAAATGAAAAGAAAGTGCAGGAGCTGCCTTATGTCATACTTGAAGAGCATTATAAAGTCCCAAATGCACCAGAAGAACAAGAGGATGCAGCATCACCACATTCACCACCAAGTTCAAGTTGAAGTGAAGGATCACCATCATCAGACTTGTCTTCCCCAGAGACTCCTCCAAGAAAGGTAAGAAGACTAAGTGAAATTTATGAGTCTTGTAATTTTTCGATGATAAAACTAGAAAGCTTTGAAGATGCAGAAAAGCAAGAAGTCTCGGTAAAGGCAATGGAAGAAGAGATGAGGATGATAGAGAAAAATCACACATGGGAGCTTGTTGATAGGCCTGAAGGAAGAAAAGTTATTGGAGTTAAGTGGATTTACAAGACAAAGCTAAACCAAGATGGAAGCATCCAAAAGCACAAAGCAAGGCTTGTGGCAAAAGGATTTTCTCAAAAATCAAGTATAGATTTCTATGAAACCTTTGCTCCAGTTGCAAGGCTAGAAACTGTAAGAACATTAATTGCTCTTGCTGCACAAAAGAAATGGCATGTTTATCAACCTGATGTTAAATCGGCATTTCCAAATGAAGTTTTGGAAGAGGAAATATATGTAGAACAACCACAAGGATTCTTGGTAAAAGAGGGAGAAGGAAAGGTGTATAAATTTAAAAAAAAAAAAAAAATGCTCTATATGAGCTAAAATAGGCTCCCAGGACATGGTACAATCAAATTGACAAATATTTCAGTTCAAAAGGGTTCCAACGGAGCAAAAGTGAGCCCACACTATACATCAAAACAATGGGATCAAAAAGTCTCATAGTCTCTGTTTATGTTGATGATTTCTTCACTGGGAGTCATGAAGAAATGATTCTAGAGTTTAAGAAAGACATGATGCAAACCTTTGAAAAGACTGATCTGGGCTTATTGCATTATTTTTTGGGAATTGAAGTATCTAAACTGGAAGATGAAACTTTCATTTCTCAAAAGAAATATGTGGAAACTGTTCTCAGAAAAATATGCTTGGGTGCAAGACTGTAGCCACTCCTCTGGTTCCAAATGAGAAGCTTATAGAAGAAGATGGTGCAAAGAAAAAAAATGCTTCAACTTACAGAAGTCTTGTTGGCAGCCTCTTATATCTTACTGCAACAATACCAGACATAATGTTTGCTGCAAGTCTTCTTTCCAGGTATACGAAGAGTCCAACTCAGATTCACTTTGGTGTGGCTAAAAGAGTACTAAGACATTTGCAGGGAACACTTGACTACAGCATTTTGTACAAGCCAACAAAAGACCCAAAGCTCATTGGGTTTACTGAAAGTGATTGGGCTGGAAGTCTTGATGACATGAAGAGTACCAAATATAATTGGGCCGGAAGTCTTGATGACATGAAGAGTACCTCTGGATATGTTTTTTCTCTTGGTTCTGGGATATGCTCACGGGTGTCAAAGAAGCAAAAGATCGTTGCACAATCCTCAGCTGAAGCACAGTATGAGGTAGCAGCCAAGGCAACATCTCAAGCAATTTGGCTTCCAAGGATACTAGAAGATATTGGTCTAAGGCAGAATGAAGGAACAGTATTATATTGTGACAACAAGCCAGCCATTGCAATAGCAAAGAATCCAGTCAGCCACGATCGGACCAAACACATTGCCATAAAGTTCCATTTCATTAGAGAAGCAGTTGAAAAGGGTTAAATACAACTAAGGTATTGCAAGTCTAGAGAGCAAGCTGCAAATATCCTTACCAAAGCACTCACAAAAGACAAATTCTTGTATTTCAGAGAGATGAATGGAGTTGTAGAGAAAGTGTATTAAGGGGGAGTGTTGGAAATTAATGCAACTTTCTACGAGAGTCTAGAGTAAAAGCTAATGGATGCATAATCTCAGTTTACTAAGAGTCATAGAGTCTACAACTGTATCACATTTAATACTTATTCTACAATGTTCTAAGTCTGTAATGGAAAAGTCTTAGAGTTCTTCTAGGCTTATTTATATAAGAGAAGTATGTGTGTACTGCAGAGCTCAGAAAAATAATATACAGAATTTTCAGCATATTTCCTATTGCATTCCCCTGTTTAGAGCTATGCAGCAGCAACTCAACTTCTTGCATTAGTACTTTGCAAAATTCCTCTTCCATACCTTAAAGCATTTAGATTATAATTCCAACAAGATATATAAGCTCCCCAAAGTATCATCCGGTTTTCATCGATCACCACCATCATCTAGGTCATCTTCTTTTTCTTTATCTCATCTATCACCTCCATCTTCTTCTGTAATCTCTTTCTCTATATATGGGTTTCAGTTTTTAGAAATCCATGTTTTTTTTGGTCATTTCACAGCCTTGTTTGTGTGTGTGTGTGTCTGTGTGTATTTCACAATCTTTTGAATTTGATCCAAACCCAGCTTTACGTCTTTGATATGTCTATATATATATATATATATATATTGATTGGTTCAAGAGATCTGACCCTGTGTCGGATAGTAATTCTGAAGAAAGCATCAATGATGAATAGGGGTTCTTAATGAACAATGGTGTGATGCTACTGTTTCCGATTGGGAGCTTGCTTCAGACTTAGGACTAGTTTATGGTTATTGATGCTTTCGAGCCTAACCAGCCTATTATTATATGCTTTGTCACTTGTAAATCAATTTTGGGAATGAAAAAGGTTGGTTGTAAGATTTTGATTTTAATGGAATGAAAATTTTTATTTGCAGACTTTTGATTTTGTTAGAATCATGGTTTTAGCCTTTTAGGATGGTGTTAACCAAACAATGTTAAAATGTGAACCAAGATACAATGGAGTTTTGGACAAACACAGTACAAATAAGAATCAGTTTTGAGTAAAATTGATTTTGATGTAAACTAGACAACTTGACTTGGTTCTCAACCAACTTGCTCCAAATCTTATATTTACGGAACAAGCCTTGAAGATTAAAGAAGAGAAGATTAGAAGAAAAACTAGAAAAATAAGAGAAGAAGAAGAAAAACAAAAACAAAAAATAAAAGAAAAATAACCGGCCATGAAAGATTTGCTTGCTTGCTTGCTTGGCGCCGCACCAGTGGAGAAGAAAGTCCAAGAAACTAAAACCCTACCGGGAGCTCAAGAGAAGAAGAATGTGTTAGGATTTTAAGGTTGGCTTATTCTTATGAAGGTAATCTTGGTTTGTTAAAGTTCGCATCCTCAAGCTTAATTGATGAAGATATCGAGGTTGCATCCTCACAAGCTCAAGACAAGCCTCAAAGTACCTTGAATCAATATATTCAGGATGCTAAATGGCTTAAAGACTTAGTTTTTACCCCATAGGCGACTAGATTTGATCCTAATTGTCTAAAAGTCAAGAGAGTATGATTTAAAGCTTATTTTTGAGATTTCTAAGTGTATGGTTCGATCCATAGAGCTAGGCTCGATCCGTAGTGTTTACAACCTCTTCTGCAAGCTACAAGCACCTTGGATCAATCCAAGGTTGCTACAAGTCCAAATTTTGCAGACTGTAACACGCTTGGATTGATCCACCCTCAATCTAGATCGATCCAACTCGTGAAAAATTGTTTTTAACTTTAACCTTTTACTGTTTTTCACTTGAATTCTCTCTTGTATTTGTCATGCTTAAGTCATGTGTGTACTTTGCCTATAAATATTGTACTTATAGCTATCTAGGGTAAGGAGAATGGCCTAATTCTAGAGAGAGAAACTTGCGTCCTTCCTTTTAGATCTACTTTGGTACTTTGAGTACAGTTACTCCATTTCCATGGAGATTTTACCTTGTGATCTTTAATCCCTTCATAGATTAGTACTTCATAGGTTGTAAGAAGTCACATATCTCTCTGAGTGTGATCCAATGAAGATTGGATTGTGATCTTGTGGATTCAAGATTGGCTTGGTGGACTCCAAGTGAAGCTGTGGAGATCGGCGATCCTTTAATTGAATGGGTGCCTTAATGGAGTGATCGTGAACTCGATTGCTATGGAGGATTGACAAGAGGTTGGAATTAAGCTTGGGGATAGGGTTGGTATAATTTCTTACTCCTTGTAATTCTTCATTTCCATAGTGGTGGCTTGACTTCTCCCGTGGTGTTTTACCCGATTGGGTTTTCCACATATATTTTGTCTTGTGGATGTTATTCTTTTATATATATTGAATAGATTATCAAGAAGGATGGGATGATAGTTGTGTTCATAGATCCATCTTGATAATCTCATGGTTAATTGTTAGAAGATATTATGCATACCATATGTTTGATGTGTGGTTAATGAGATTCGGGATATTCCGCATTTAGTCTTTCATCTAAATTATCCTTGATTGGACTTTTTCAGAATGTCTTTAGGTCTTCACCCTTTACTCTTTACTCTTCAGTATAAATTTTATATTTTTTTATTAAGCATAACTTTTTAAAGTAACCTAATAGTTACTGTTACCTTTTACCTTTTACCTTTATTGGATTATTATAATAGTTTTTTAAACTTTTTTAAGTTTAAATGAGGTTTAAATTATTAAAATGAAGCACTCCTAAGAGGCGTATGCCTTGCCCCTTAAGGCGCCAAAAGTGCAAAAAGCGCGCCACAGGCTTATCCCCCACCCATTGGGGTACACCTTTCTGTAGTCCCGTCCAAATTTTTGCACCTCAAGGCGATTTTGGCCCGCCTCACCCTAGGGCGCGTTGTTTAAAACTTTGTTGGCAAATACTTCCTCCACAACTTATTTCACATACTTTGGTTCATCGCAAATTAAAATGTTGTTGAACAAAAAACCAGCCTTTACCTACACTCCACTACATAATTAACTCCATCTCATTCCAAAAATAACTAAATTGTAATTAATGCTCACAACACGATAGAGATCAACGCATCTTCAAACTCAGCATATTGATAATTAACTCCTACCTGCCAAACTTCTATGCCCACGTATTTAATTGGCTTTAGCACATAAAGGACAGGGTCATCTTCAAACTCTGGAAAGGAAAGAAAATACTCAATTTTTTCTCACAAATTCTTTCAGATCAACAGTCCAATTTTCTTTTCTATATCTTAAAATAGCAGTACAGATTGGCAATACCTGGATTATCAATCCAGGGAGTCTTCCACTTCCCCTTATAGTTAGGATTCTTGATTTTCTGTTGCATTAGAAAATATTTCAGTAATGAGAAATTGCAATAATGAACTGAGCTTTAAGCCTTGTCAGTTAGGTGTCAAAAAATTTAGCAGTATACCTTGTGCTTCCATGGTCCTTTGCATGCTGGATTTGGTGTCTTTGGCGTGGTTTCCATATACCATCCTCTTCTTCATCCCAATTATCAGGCTTTAAAAAAAAAAAAAAAAAAAAAAAATTTGATAGCTTGTAAGTGTTTATTTTTCTACTCATTTTCCATAGACATCAAAACACAAAATAACAGTGCTATAAACCAAACTAAACAAAGTAAATCGAGAATATGAAAATTTTCTGGAAAATAAAGCAGCCTTTTGGGATGTAACAAGCACACGAGATTTTTAGTGGGCTCAACATCAACAAGCCAGCCAGCCTCCAACTTTTGACTGACTATGGAGCATATCAAATCATAAGGAATCAACTAACCTCTCTTGCATTTGGGTAAGGAATTTCCGTTGGAATTGAATCATAACCCTGCAATGCCACAATATATATGTGGAGTGCTATATAATTATGTGAGCTAGAATTACAGAACACACTGATGATCATTTAGAAAGAATAAAAAATTACAATACCTCAGGTTTGACACTATTAGGATCATCAATATATTCCCTATCATTCCAGTCTGCAGGCTATGAAAGATGCCAAGTAGATGCTTTAATTATGCAAGTTTAGAATAGAAAGTAAACCCTCAAACTAGCCTTGCTAAGTCTGCTAGAGATTTTATTATTTTAACCTGCTTGTCTTTAAAGGGGAAAAAGTTATTTGGCAAAAATAAATAAATAAGGAAAAAAGTTAAATTTCTCAAGATTCTGAACTAAAATTCAAGATTTGTCGGAAATAATATATGAAATAGATCGGGACTGAAGTCTTTAATTAACTTCATCTAGATTCTTATTGAATTTTGCAAGCTTGAAATGAAACCTTTTCGGCTTTGACATCTTTAATTTTCCATGGAGGAAGAATATCTCAGTCTGTATACATGCTTCCAGAATATCTTTCATGATTGTCAACCAGTATGCTATAAGTTGAATCAGGCCTAAGAATAAATGGGTAGAAATGAGTTAACTTGTCTGTTTCACATTGCAGATCCTTTTTGATAGGGTAATTCTGCCCATGGTACGAGAGTATAACATGGAGCTTCTTCGAGTCCGTGCTGCATAGATCTGGTCCAAACATTAAACTACAAAAGAAAAATGTAAGCCAACAGGATTTAAAAATAAAAAATAATAATAAAAAAAAAAGGGGGAAAAAGTTACACCAGCAGTGTTCAAAAATGGAACTCGCAAATCTGAAAGGGAAATGCAACTGTTAAATATATAAAGTTATTTTCTTTAAAATTTCAGAGGTTTTAAACCTAAAAACACACATAAGTTGGAACTACTTAAATCAAAATGAGTAAGAAGCAACTCAAATCATGAGAACACATGAAGCATGAATTAAGACTATAAAAAGTACAACATGGCTCTAAATTTGGGCATAGTTTATCATTCTTCCCTGCAATATAAAAAGTACAACATCATTTTAAGACTATAAAAAGAAAAACATCATTTTTTTTTTCCCGGTAATATGCTTCAAGAAAATGGGGCAAAAACTAAGACCCTTTTTGAAGAAGGTATCTCAAGAGATGTTTGAACTGTGGTCTGAGACAAATTAAAGAAATGAAGTATAAATGCATTAGTTACTTGAAATTAGAAACAAACCTGTATGGAGTGTCTCCACTGAATTTCTTTTGATTGACAAATCCAGGGAGAAGCTTTATGTAACCATCACCGCACTCAATGTCCTGCCCAAGACTTATAAAATATTGGAGGACCAATGTTCTTTTCTTGTTGCTGAATTCCGGTATCTTTGCAGATATGGAAAAATGCCTAGCATCTGTTGATGTCTGAATACCTACAAAATTTCAAATATCATAAAAAAAACGGCTATTCAACCATCTTGGCCATCTAATTTACATAGACAAAATCATAAAATGCTACTCTATCCATTAAAAATAAGAAGGAACATATTGAGTTGTTCTTTTGGATACTTGTGGTGGTTTGAAACTGCCACTCTCTCTCACACACACACACACACGCAGAAACATATAATACATAAGAATTATCATTTGAAACTCAGAAGAGGAACTATACCTTTATCATCTGGATCACCCGACCATTTTCCTGCTGTGTGCTTAAACGAGCCTGCTTTTCCTTCACTCCTTTTCCAGTCCGATTTAACCCATTGGCTCTGCCACCCATCTTTACCAAAAGCAAACAATTATTAAAGGGCAGGAGGAAAAAAAAAAAAAAATTAAAAAGAGAAAAAGGAAAAACCAAGTTCTAATCTACAAAACAAACGCACAGAAGTTTGAGATATAATGGAAATTTTAGCTATAAAGTCCATATTAAAGCACTAATTTCATTCACAAAAAACAACAAACATATACCAGATGGATCTTACAAACAGGATTTTCATTCAAAAAACAAAAGATAAAAAAAAAAATCTATAAAAAGTCATTAATTGCATTAGCTCTCTATTTGATTGCTCAGCAAAATGAAAAATATATATTTAAAAAAAAAAAAAAAAAAAACCCTAAAATATCACATTTTCTGTTGTTTAGTTTCTATGATTTGTTTTGGTTACTGAGCAAATGTACAAAAATCAAAATTTTTAATCTCACAACTTTTCATTATTTCTGACCCAAGAAGCAAAGAACACCACTCAACTGAGTCTAATACAACTACTTATTCTCTTTCCCTCTTCTTTCTGAATAACCAAACTGAGGGCATATGGGAAAAATCAAAATACCATAACAGAATCAAAGAATTGTAGCAAGATGAGCCCAATAAAGCATGCATTCATCAAAAGTTTAATAAAATGTCATTGTAGATTGATCAAACAAAGATAGAGGCAAAGAAAAAAGGTGGGGAAAAATAACAGATATTACCTCAATATATTCGGGCTCTAAGTATATGAATAAGAAAAATCACAGAATAAGACTGATTGCCAAATCCAATAATTCCCAGTAAACTCTCATAAATCCCATTTCTCTCAATCTAAACAAGCGCGGAAGAAAATAGGAATTAAAAATCAAGAACAAATAATAATTATTATTATATTAGTTGCGTTGGATTACTGGACCCATCTCCCATGGGGCACTACAAATAGCAAAATGAAGCCTGCATAATAAATTCCCAGATTTTTATCACAACTGTCAGAAGCCCATCCCTAATTTGCAATACTTTTTGAAACTATGTTCCCTTGGAGATTCTCTTTCCAGTATAATACAATTATGCCGTAAGAGGTTATGTGAAGGAAAAACATGATATTTGCATTTAGGAGTTCAACCCATAAATTCAAAATGGAAAACACACAAGGATTACATTGCATTTCTCATGAATTATTTTGCTCAAAATGAAATATCTTATCGCCATTCTCAAAGCAAAATTAGGCGATGGACTCTCACCTCAGAACTACAAGCAAAAAAAAAAACAATAAAAAGGAAAAAAATCAGGAAGAGACGGAACCCTGCTTCTTCCATTTCTTGCTCCCATGGGCTTTCTCCCCTCCTGCAATCATCCTTGAGAGAATATCTGCTTGTTTTGTGTTCCCCTCTTCATTGAGGCTCTTTATCAGGTCCTCATAGCTCTTCCAATCACTTACCCCTCCTTTCTGCATTATCTTACACAATATTGAATATGCATTGAGGGTCTTCCCTGCTGCTAAAAGAGCATCCAACACCTTATCATAGCTTGAAAAGTTTATATTACAGTCTCTCTCCAAGCCAAAATCTAATAGCTTGAGAGCTGCAATTGTCTTCCCTTTCTCACAAAGAACAGATAAAAGACTATCAAAATCAGGTACAGAGTCACTATTCAGAAGTAGTTCGATTCGGCCAAGGGCTTCCTCAACATGACCTCTCATGAGAAGAGCTCCCAAGATCTTAGCAACCAAGTCCATGTTATCCTTCACCCCCTTCTCCACCATACTCTTCATCACACGACTTGCCGTTTGAACCCTCCCATCTTCAAACAAGCTCTCCATCACTGACCTGAATAGTGACGAATCTGGAAGATACCCATTTTCAATCATACTGTCCAAAGCTGTTTTTGCATCTGCTGGTTCACCTTTCCTCAAGAAGCTCTCAACGAGCAACCTATAAGCATCTGCTTCTCTGTGGACACCTCTCCTACCCATGATCTTTAGAATTTCAAAAGCAGAATCAGGACTTTCTTCTTTTGAATGCCCACATATCAGATTATTAAAGGCAGCTGGATCCTGAACACCCTTTTTCATCAACTGCCGGAAGAAGGTTTCTGCTTTTTCTGTCTGTCCATGGTCACAGAGATACTTAATCATTGGGTTATAGGCACCAGGCTCCATCTCCAACTCACTCTGAGGCCTCAATATGATTTCCTTTTCAATAAGCTTATCCAACAACTTAACTGCCCGATCATACACCCCAGCCTTGCAAAAATTCTCAATTAAGATGCCATAATGTCCAGCCTCCGTCGGAATGCTCAACCGAATCATCGCCTTAAGCACATCTGCAGCCGCATCCAAGTCACCAGCCTTGCACTGGCAAGACATCAGTCTTATGAAGATTGAATTATCCTTAGGAGCGATGTACTTCTCTACCATCTCCTTCAAAATATTTCGAGCTTCAGTCATTTTCTCTGCATCACAGAGCCCAGGCAACAAGGTTGAGTATGTAATAGCATTCGGCTTGATACCAAAAGAATTCATCTCTTCAAACAATCTCAATCCATCGTCAACTTGCCCCACTGAAACATACCCTTTAATCATAGTAGTATAACTGATCACAGTAGGTTCTATATTTCTCCCCTTCATCTCCACAAATAACTTCTCTGCCTCCTCCATCTTCTTAACCCGATAATACCCATTAATCATTGTGTTATACGTGACAACATCGGGCAAAATCCCTCGCTCTTTCATCCCTTCAAAAAACCTATTCGCACTCTCCACTTTCAAAGACAAAAAGAAACCCCATATCATAAGATTATATGTATGGCAAGTCGGCATTATCCCTTCACTCAACATTGCATTAAAATACCTTTTCGCCATCATATACCGCCCCCGTCGCAGAATCACCTTAAACAATGCATTATATGACTTAAGAGTTCTGTCCACACCCAATTCCTTCATTTTTTGAAAAATCTTCACAGACTCCTGAACAATTCCAGCCGTACCATAACTCTCAATTAACACAACAAACAAATCTTCATCCCATTCAACACCCTTTTTCGGCATATCTAATAGTATGCAGCGGGCATGGTTGAGCTTCGAAGCTCGACCCAAAATCTCAATGACCTTCAAGTGGGTCTCGCGGTCATGGCGAAACAACCCGGACCGCTCGACCCACCGGAAGAACTGGAGCGCGTGCTCTGAGTTCTTCGCACCATGCAAAACATTATAAACAAGCGAGTGATCAAACTCCGGTACAAGAGTTCGAATTGAGTTCTGTAATCGGGTTGTCCATGGCCTATTCGCCATCATTCTACATATAATATCCTCTAATTTTTCTGCATTTTTTCGATGCTTACCTCTTGGGATTCTTGAATTCACTTTTGCTTCTTCATCCTCCACTGCATTTGGCTTGTTGCCCGGTTCGGATTGTGGGGGGTCCGAAACGGGGGTTTCTGGGTTTTCTGCGTTCGGGATTGGATCGACAGGGGAGATTGACTCGTCGATTGAACTGAACAAGCGAAGAATGTTGGGAGAATATGGGTTAGAAATCCAAGGTTTCCATTGAAGGTATTTGGGTGCAGAAATGCAGGCCATTTTTTTGAGGAAATCTACGGGATGATCTGAAATGGGTTTGGATGGTTGGGTGTTCTTAGTTAAAGTTTCAATTCACACGTGAAACCTAGGGTTTGATTGATCCAGTTTGAGACATTTCGGCTGGTTAGGGTTTGAGAGAGAGAAGCAGCACCCGTTAGGGTTTAAGAGAAGGAGAAAGAGAAGCAGCGCCTCCGGATGCAACTCGGATCGGATCGGATTAGGGATGTGCGGGTCATGTGCTGGTAAAAACACCAACCAACCCACCAAGTTCCCAATCCTCTCATTAGCCAACTAAGGGCATCTCCAATAGTGCATCTATTTTTTTTCCTTCAAAAGCCAAATTTTGAAGGAAAAAGGTGTTTTTTTCATTTTTGGCTTTGGCTTTGAATGGACTTGCTCCAATAGTGCATCCATTTCTTTTTGGTTCAACCACCTTCTTTCCACTTCTACCCTTATTCTTTTTTATCAATTACATCAACTACCCTTCATTCATTTGCAAGACTCCAACTACCATTATTTTAATTTATCAATAAACTTTTAATATTAAATTGATATTATTAAATTAATAAAAAATAATTATTACATATTTTTCATATTGTTGTACATATTCCAAAAATAATAAAAGAAAAAAACTCAACAAAATTTTTTATAAATAAATAAAAAAATTAAAACCCCGTATGTTTCACGGAATAGTAGGATCGAAAGTCGTCGGTGACGGAATTGCACGAAATTTGGTAATTTGAATGGAAATGGCGATACGATTAATACCCACTGTTTCGCGGTGATGTACGTAGCTTTTTGTCCAAATTCATTCGTTTAGGCCTCCGAAAAAGAGTTTTTGCTATTTATGGAAAGATTTAATTTGGTTATTTCGCATATTTCCATTTTTGGCAAAAAAAAAAAATTCTAGTTTATCCCTATTTCAGCAGTATTATGGTTTCTAGATGGATTATAGGGTTCTTTGTGAAACGTAAAAGCTTTTCAAATCTGATTCTGTGAATGGTGACTTGTCACATCTCATTGGAGACTTCAAAAGTCTGTCGGTTACTTGGGAAACGATAAAGTTGTTCCAATATGATTCTGCTGCAGTGACTTGTCACATCACATTAGAGACTTCAAAAGCCTGTCTACTCCTTGGGAAACGAGAAAGTTGTTCCACTCTGATTCTGCTGCAGTGACTTGTCACATCTCATTGGAGACTTCAAAAGCCTGTCAGTTCCTTGGGAAACGATAAAGTTGTTCCAATCTGATTCTGCTGCAGTGACTTGTCACATCTCATTGGAGACTTCAAAAGCTCTTCCCATCTGATTCATCTATAAAAGAAGCATCCTACTTCCCTTATAATCACGAATCTTCACTTTCAATCACATATCTTCACTTTCAATTGCAAAGAAAATGAGTAACGATTACAGACAGTTCGTTAATGGAGATGATGATTCATCATCTTCCTCTGATGAGGATTTTACAAACATGATGATGCTCGCGGCGATGGAGCATGATAGACAAGAAAATGAAGGACGAAACCGTCGAAGGACACCGGTTGGAGAGAGCAGCAGGCGGCTATACAGATTTAGGGACAGAGTCGGTGGCAATAACCGACTCATGAACGATTACTTTGTTCCTAATCCAACCTACGATGATGGGTTATTTCGCAGACGTTTCCGAATGCATCGTCCCCTGTTCTGTAGCATCTTGCAAACGCTCCAACAACATGATACATACTTTGTACAAAGAAATAACGCTGCACGACAGACAGGTTTATCGGGAGAACAGAAGATGACGGCCGCATTACGTATGCTTGCATATGGTGTTGCCGCCGACTCGGTGGACGAATACGTCAGAATTGGAGAGAGTACAACAATCGAATGTATGAAGAGATTCTGTGAAGGGATTGTTCGTATATATGGCGAAGAATATCTTAGATCGCCAAACGCTGCTGATATTTCCAGGCTGTTGCGCAAAGGTGAGCAACGTGGTTTTCCAGGAATGCTAGGTTCTTTGGATTGTATGCATTGGGAGTGGAAAAATTGCCCAACAGCATATCACGGAGTATACACAGGACATATCCATAGACCCACAATCGTGCTTGAAGCCGTTGCATCGTACGACTTGTGGATATGGCATGCTTTTTTTGGTATGCCTGGCTCAAATAATGACATAAACGTTCTAGATGCGTCTGATCTATTCTCAAATTTAAAAGCAAGCCGTGGCCCTCCAGCAAACTTTTCCATCAATGGTAACCAATATAATATGGGTTATTATCTTGCAGATGGTATATATCCACATTGGGCAACAATCGTTCAAACGATTTCCCAACCTCAAGGGAAAATGAAGGGTTTTTTTTTTTAAAAACAAGAAAGTTATCGAAAAGATGTAGAACGAGCATTCGGGGTACTCCAAGCCCGATTTGCTATTGTACGAGGTCCATCACGTCTTTGGCATCGCGAAGATTTATGCTCTATTATGAAAGCATGCATAATTTTGCACAACATGATCATTGAGAACGAGGGTGCTGATGACAATGCTGCATTTATAGTAGAACCTGCACTCGACGAATACGAGTCAATAAATATGAACAATCATGTTGACGTATCGCGAGATCGCAATATACGCTTTGATGAGTACATAGCTCGTCACCTTGCCATTCGGTGTGAACAAACCCATTATGCACTCCGCAACGATATTATTTCGCATCTTTGGACCCTACGAGGAGAAGGTCTTATTGAGTGATTATGTGTGTTAACTTGTATGTGTTTTTATTATGAAACTTGTATGTGTTTTTTTTTATGATTATGCGTGTCAACTTGAATGTGTTTTTATTATGATTTGTGTAAACTATGCTGTCTTTAACCAAAATAACATTGCATTTCATTAAAATAGTTCAGTTCAGACCATTACAAAGTTCATTGGAAAAAGTAAACTACAATACAACAAAATAAAATAAACCAAACGCTCTAAAAATAAAAATACATAAGCTAATATTCTGGAAGATTGTCGAGGCTAAAGTTGGAGCTGCTCGAAACTTTCAATGCTTTAGCCATAATGGCATCTTTGCGAATTTGATAATATTTTTGCAAATCTCTGGACATGTTAGAGGTGTCAATATTCATAATCAAATCATCCTGAATCTGCTGCTCCCTATCTTCTGCAGCCTTCATCCTTGCCTCAGCAACCTTCATCCTTTCCTCAGCTTGCATATGTAATTGTAGTCTTGTCATCTCCAACTGTGAATTACCCTGCATAATTTCTAGCTTTTTCTCCTCAAATAGAGACTTTCTTATTTCAAGACGATCTGAAATTTTCTCTAGTTGTTCATTATACGAACTCGAAGATGGACTTGATTTTTTATTTCGTCGTGCTTCTTTTGTAGCTTTCTGTCCCGGTGGCCTTTTACTTTTACCTCTAGGAGAGCTAACACTACCGTGACTAATTGGATTTTGATCCGAGTCTAGAGATATTGGCGTCTCAGGAACCTGGGAGAAGATAGGGGATTCGGGGGTATGGTTGATTGGATGCCCCGGAATAATCATCCACTTATCACATAATTTAAGGACCTCCCAACAATGCTCATAAATGAAAGGTTTGCCAATATCTGTATGATATAAACTTTTTGCTTGATCAGCCTACACATAGATACAAATGAGAAGATTAATACGGTCGAAAAATAAATTATGACCAACTGTGAAATTATAAAACTCACATGGTCAGCTATCCCATATCCACTTTGTTGTCTATGCTCGATCTGTGCCAAACACCCACGATATTTGCTACAGTAATGTCTGATTTTGTCCCAACGATTTTGGATTGAGCATAAAGTTCGAACATCGCATCCAACCGTTGCTTTTTCATAATGATCGAAAATTCGATCCCAAAAAGTATTATCTTTTTGTGCAACACCGGTCACAGGATCTTGGCTTATGCTCAACCAAGCTACGCACAACGCCTTGTCTTCTTTCACTGTGAATGCCTTTCCACGCTTAACCCGTGTTTGGGAAGTTGACATTTTTTTCCCTGGCAAATATAATAAAACTAACTAAAATTTATAAATAAGGTAAAGTCACAATTTTTAATATTATAAGGTGCATGAAATGCAGTGATGATTTTGAAAAACCAACCGTTGGATCAATTTACATGCTTATGAATTTCATGTTCGCCAAAAATCACAATGATCCAACGGTTACTTTATAATATATCAACGGGAATAATTTGGTGACAGTTTAAAAAAATATAAAGTCACAATTTTTCAATGTGGTTGTTTTAAGAAACTGACCGTTAGATTTCCATGAATTTTGGTGAACATAAAATTCATAGTAGTTCCTTCTAATCCAACGGTCAGTTTTTTTTTTTTTAAATGCTCTACAAAGGGTCCTATATATCACTTTATATTAAAATTTATGTTACAAATATAATTTTAAAGTACAACGGTTAAATTAAATTCAAACTAACTAAAATTTATAAATAAGGTAAAGTCACAATTTTTAATATTATAAGGTGCATGAAATGCAGTGATGATTTTGAAAAACCAACCGTTAGATCGTATTACATGCTTATGAATTTCATGTTCGCCAAAAATCACAATGATCCAACGGTTACTTTATAATATATCAGCGGGAATAATTTGGTGACAGTTTAAAAAAATATAAAGTCACAATTTTTCAATGTGGTTGTTTTAAGAAACTGACCGTTAGATTTCCATGAATTTTGGTGAACATAAAATTCATAGTATTTCCTTCTAATCCAACGGTCAGTTTTTTTTTTTAAAATGCTCTACAATGGGTCCTATATAGCACTTTATGTTAAAATTTATGTTACAAATATAATTTTAAAGTACAACGGTTAAATTAAATTCAAACAATAGACAAATATAACATGATTCTTAAAAAATTAATAAATAAAACAAATTCTCACCATATAATTTGTGCTGAAATTCTACAAATAATTGTTGATAGCAAATGAGAGGAAGTTGATATTGAAGTGTGAGTTATGTATGATAATATGTGAGTATTTATAGGAAACTAGAGGATATATTCGTTAGAATATATCCGTTGGGTGTGTGAAGCTGAGCCTGGTTTGAAAAGTAATTGATTCTGCTGCCTGCCTGCTAAATTTTTTTTTTTTTTTTATACCTCATTTCACTCATTTCACCCGAGACACAAAAAGCAACTCACCCTCTCCCTCTCACACAGATCCTATTCTCCTCTCCCTCTCCTCATATCTCTCTCCTCGAAAAACCAAACCCACAAAAACCACTGCCGCGACTGGTATTCTCCTCTCCCTCTCCTCATCTCTTTCTCTTCTTATCTCTCTCTCAGCATCTTCGAAACCCACTTCCACCCACTTCCACCCGAGACAAAACCCACTTCCACACCCTCTCTCTCCTCATCTCTCTCTCAGCATCCTCGTGATCCAAACCCACTTCCACTGCCGCGACTGGCGGCCGATGATCGGAGCGGGGACCGATGATCGAAGCGGCGACCGTTTTGGGTTCTGATCCGCAAAAATGGAAACTCAATCGGGTCTCATCGGCGCTTTTAGAGTGGTTCATCGGTGGCATGACTGCGGCGACATGGATGATGGAGGTCTTCGCAGGCGACACCACTGAAGCTGAAGGCAAAGAGGTAAGTTTGAAGCAAAAATTTTTTGATTTTTATCATTCTCTGCCTGCGACTGGTTCTGATTCTTGAGTTTTTTTTTTTCATTCTCTGTGACTGTTTGTTTGCTGAGAAAATAGCTGGGAAAATGACTGGTTCTTCTTCTTGGTTCGACTTCTTGAGTTTTTTTGTTTTTTAATTTTTTTTCCGTTCTCTGATGCTGTTTGTTTGCTGAGAAAATGATGGGAAAGTGAGGGAAAGTGAGGGGAATCATCCAACGGTTTTGTTGGTTGATGAGGGCAGTATGGACTTTTGATCCACTTTGCTGAGTTTGGATGCTGCTACAATATCCTTCAAATTTGGGCAAATTTGAATACCTACTGTAGCTCCTTCACATTTGGAGGAAGGGTTTGGATGCACCACTGGAGTGGTGTTTTTGCTTCAAAAGCATTCAAATTGGATTTGGCTTTGGCTTTGGATGCACCATTGGAGATGCCCTAACTCACCTACTTCAATAACCACCGGAGGGTTTGTTGAATATGTGGCAAATTTCAACCCGTGAATTAGACTGACGAAGTATTATTATTTTTATTAAAATATTTCCAATTTTTTAATTTATTTTCAAAATAAATCTCATTTGAAAAAAATTACTAAACTAAACATCCTTACAAAAAATTGAACATTTTTATCCTTCTAACGGTTATAAAATTTGAAGTTAACATTTTAATTTTCACACAATCACCAAAATATTACATAGTCACCAATTATCAGTTTCTTATGTAATACCAAAAATACATAAAATTACCAATCACGGATTTATTATGCAATCAAAAAAAAAAAAATCACTAATCATCAAAATTGTATATAATCACCAATTTTGTTAACAATCATCATTTCGCTAAGACAACTGTACAAGTCACTTTATTTATATCAAATCATCCTTTAAGTTATTCCTTCAGCATTAAATAAAGAAAAAGTTACATAATATTGAGAATTGCATGCATTTTGCGAAATTGGAATTTATTAATATAATTGAGAATTGTGCTTAAAAAAAAAAAAAAAAAAAAAAAAAAACAACGAGAAAAACGTATCCAAAACAACCCAAATGCACAACCATGTACAGAGTCACGTTCCCTTGTAAATCTTTAATGATATTGCACCCTTCTCCTGTTCTCCATCTCAAACCACAGTCCAAGTTTTAAAATGTCAACACTTGATCATTTGTTATAAATAAATACTTTTAAAATGTCCTTTTGGAAATAAAAATGGTTAATTTGGAGATCAATTTGCTATATAGTTTGGTTGGAAAAAAACAGGTACAAGCAACATTTTTAGGGTGAATAATAGTGTCGATCACAAAAGCATAGATATTTTCCAAAGATTATATTCAAACACAATATTTTAATCTTGAGTATTTTTCTAAAAACAAAAATTGTCAACAAAAACATATAAGCGAAATTATTCCACGAAATTTTTTTTATTGTAATTCTTGCAATTTAAGAATTACGTAACAAAATACTGCAATTTTGACATGCTTTCCCTTGCATCTGGAAAGGACTAAATCAAAGTAATATGGTATGTTTCAACTCACAATTGCTGAAGAAGGTATGCACCCCAAATATGTGTTGGGCTGCAAATAAAATCGTGGGTTTTAAAAGCAATAGGGCAAATTCATGTAGGCTTTATTGTGGGTCACTTTCGATAAAAGCCTTAATATTTGATGGATTAAAATTTATTAAAGATGCAAGTCAAAGAGGATTCAAAAGGATGCCGAGATCATATTTGAATAGCAACAGTAAAAGACTAGGTCAACTAGGCGTGGAAACTGCTTCTATTTATATGGGACTGCTAGCAAAGATTGAGGAACAAACCAACAAAAGTGGGCAGCATTCAAACTATATGTGGAGCACTAATAGCATCTTGAAGATTTTTCTATAAATATTGGATTTGGAGGCAAAGAAGAAACTCCCAATGTCATTCATCAACTGCTGCTAGTTTTTTTCCAGTTATCTAGTTTATTTAGCTTTAAATTTCAACATTGCTTTTAATTCATAGTTGTAATTGCACTTTCGATTAATGGTAATTTTTTTCATTCAAGTTCTTCGCAAATTCATAGAATAGTTTGCTTTACATTCGTAATTGAGCTTTAATATCGTAGATTAGCTTGCTGTTAATTTCGTAATTTAGCTTGCTTTTAATTAAATCGCTTTACTGCTTTAATTAACTTGCAATTTATTTTATTCGACAATTCATTCTTGTTTATATTTATTTTGGAAAATCTTATTGATCATTCATAGGCAAAGAAGAACCTGGTAACAGAAGAACCATAATCTTTCACAATCGATTATCGTTCATCCAATCTTGACTTTCAAGGTGACTTATTGATTGGTCGAAAATCAATTTGATTGATTTCTTGGCTTTTTTCTGATCAATTAGTTCCTGAGGTCAAAATGATTGGCTTCAATTTGAACCAATTTGGTTCTGGCACACCCACGTACACCAAAAAGCCTTTTTATGTGCAAACATATTTGGCACGCCCAATGGGACTCTAGTTCATCATGTAGACGCGGAGTAAGAACAAACAAACTGAGGAGGTTTCTGAGGACGAGCATCTTCGTGTTGAGGATGCCTCGCAGGGGGAAATTCCACTTCGTGAAAGTGTTCGGAATAAAGAAAATATCATGTCGTCTCTAGCTATGCCACCCTATTCAGTTGGAATTTTTCAGGAAATTTTCCGACAGAATAAAGAAAGTAAGATGGCATTGAGGGAAAGTATTGAAAAGATAGCAAATTGTTATGATTAATTAAATTTTGAATTGGTCAACAGTTTCGATTCTGTTAATAAAACTCTGGTTGATGTGAACCGAAATGTTAAGAGGGTCTCAATTAATCAAGACCGATTCCAAGAAAGTATAGGTGGAAGGACGGAACAGGTATTGGCTTAAATGTCTGGGCAGTCCTTTGATAAACCCAAAACTTCAGCCGCTAACCGACCTCCACCCCCTGCAATGATTGAGATTTGCCCCACGTGAAAGAATATCACATGGAAACGCAGCGGAAAGAAAGTTTTTTTTTTTTTTTCCCCATGGTACTCATCCAAGAATCTACTCAAACGATAAAATGAATCAAATACTTTAATTAAAACAATAAATAAAGCTTACTTGTGTTCCTTTGATGATAGCAATCCTTGACTTTCAAGTTCCAAAGAATATGGAAACCTCCAATATAGTCCACACAAGCATAAGACTCCTTGAACTCTTGACTCTTCACAACTCTTGTGAAAGAAGCAAGCTTGGAGAGGGAGAGAAGTGATGCATGGCTAGAGAGAGAGAGAATCCCCAAGTGAAGCTCACGGCCCTTAGGGTTTCTCCTCTTTCTTTTTGTGTCTTCTCTTTTAGGATGATGAGATTGCTTAGTGCTAGTATGACCCCACATCCCATATATATAGGTAACACTCTTAAAATTTATATTTTGATCCATCACTTATTAACATTTAATGACAAGGACCAAACTAATATAAATTAGAGTTTTTCTCTCCCACAAGTTCAAAAAACTCACTTATGCCCTTATGTGCGTAACCCATTGGGTTCATCCCAACCTAGTAGTGGCAGGGAATATCTCAATGTCTCCCAAAATAGAAACTTTCTATTTTTTGTTCGATTGGAACAATTCCAATTTTGCCATCAATGATAACACTTATCATTAAGCCTTCACTAGTCATGAGTGACGTCTAGCAACATATCATGACGTACCCTAGGTGTGGGTAAATATACCTGTATAAATGAACCATTCGTGCATACGATAATCCTTCACCAAACAATGCCATGATTGAGTTAATTGGGTATGGATTCATGTCAAATCCTAACTTAATATAGTGTTATCAATTCACTGAAATAGAATCTTAATCAGGTAAACCCTTGAAAACTATTTTCTCGGTTTCCTATTGCTTTGGCCAAAGACTTCATTGAAAAAATATTTGTGTATTAACATTGACATTCTCCCTTTCATATTAAGGGTGGTGATCCCCTATTGCACACTCACATATCTTCATACATAACTCACTAGAACCAATGAGTATGAATTACACCCTAATGGTTAAGGGAGTACAAGATACTATCAAACTCTAGCAACCTATGCATAAGATAACTAGTGGTGTCTCAGGTCTGAGGATTACAAGTGTAACTATACACATGAGCATCTTTTGACATACAAATAGAATTCCATAAGCTGTACTTATATTGGTCATGTTCGGTGTACTTGTTCTCTAACAAGCACCCACAGGTTTACTATAGTGTCTCTACACAAATGGCATGAGACTCACCATCCTCCTATTGGAGCTAGTATCACCTGTGCTAATCTTAACTATTTATAATCGCTCAAATATATAAACCTATGATCAGGAACAAATCTAGGATAGTACTAGAGAATTGTAAGTCTCTCTATCTCAACTCTTGAGATACAATTTCTTATCATGCTATCCAAGGACTTTATCATGAACAGTTATTTAAAACACAAGTTTACATGATAATAAAAGTCATTTCATAAATGAATAAAGTTTCGTACATAAATATAATGAAATATTGTTAGAGGTATGCCCTAAAACCAATCCTAAAGGGCATATCAATTTCATATTATATTAATTTGAAGTTACAACTTGTTGTCATGTATATTTAAATATATATATATATATGATAAAGTCCATAAATAAATTATAAGAGAAATATGTATCTAAAGTTGTTGAGATATGGAGACTCATATTTCTCATACACATTTATTCTAAAGAAGTTCATACTCATAAGTTTATTAAAGTGGACGTTTATAAACCATTAAGAGTAGCAAAGATTTAAACCAACTCCACTGGGAGGATAAGTAGTCTTTTTTATCAATATATTGACACTGAGGTTAATCTGTGGGTGCATATTAAAGAATATGTACACCGAACATGATCTGCAAGAATATTCTTATGGAGTTTAAATCAAAAGAATATTCTCATGTTACGTTCATTTATTTGATAATCATTAGACCTGAGGCACTATAGTTATCTTGTGCATAAGTTATTAGAGTTTGATAGTATCTCGTACATCCTAAGACATTAGGGTGTAATCGGTACTCATTAGCTCTTGTGGGTTATATATGAAGATAAATGAGTGCGCAAGAATGAATCATCACTCTTACTTAGATGAGAGAGAATGTCAAGGTTTGTTCACAAATATAATTATTAGCATTGTTTTAAAATCCGAACCGTTCATCGAACCGGAAAAGTTACCGGATTAAAGGTCAACCGGTTGAACCGCCGGGTTGAACCGTGACATTATAAATATATTATTTATTTATTTATTTATTAGAATAAAAGTTGTAAATGATTCAAAATATAATTTTTTTTAAATGTTTGTACAATCAATTCATATATTTGAATTTATGTGAAGTCATCAAAATTGAAAATTGATAATTACTATTGATCAATCTTTATTATATATATTTTTTAAAATGCAAGATAAGAATATTGTATTATTAAATTAGGTGCTTTGGTTTCTTTTTATTATTTGGGATTTTTTAAGACTAATTTGCCTTTTTAGCCTTCTTGGCTTTAAGAGATTTTAAAAATATTGAGACTATTTTAGTCATTTTAGCACCTCAAAAAAAAAAAAAGGGTTGACCGGTTTGACCGGTTGAACCCCCGGGTTGAACGGTTTTTTAAAAAAATGGGTTTTTGTGGGTTAAACCAACCGGAGAGGGGACCGGTTCCCGGTTGAACCAGCCGGTCCGGTCCGGATTTGATAACAATGATTATCAGTATGAATCTTCGGCCGAAGTAATAGGTGAATTGTGAAAGAGTGTTAGATGGTCAAAGAGGTCAAAAATGATTCAGAGGATACATAATTTTGGTCATCAAAATTGATGCTAATGCGGAAGAATAAAGATGTATATTGCGGAATTAACAAAGTAGTGTCAATTTTGCCTCTAATGAAACCATTAGTGAGCAAAAAACCACTTAACCTTTCATACCATGCTCTTGGTGCTTGTTTTAAGGGATAGAGAGCTTTTGAAAGCTTGTATATATGATTAGGAAAAATGTTGTTTTTAAAGCTGGGAGGTTGTTTAACATAATCTTCCTCCGAAATATAAACATTTAAAAATGCACTTTTCACATCCATTTGATACAATTTGAAATTCTTAAAACTAGTAAAAGCAAGAAGCATGCGAATGGCTTTAAGTCTAGCAACCGGTGCATAAGTTTCATCATATTCAATACCTTCTTGTTGATTATAGCCTTATGCAATAAGTCGTGCCTTATTCCTAATTACATTTCCATTTTCATCCTTTTTGTTTCTAAAAACCCATTTAGTACCAATGGTGGAATGATTATTAGGCTTAGGCACTAGCTCTCACACTTGGTTTCTTTCAAATTGATTTAGTTCTTCTTGCATAGCCATAATCTAATTATCATCATTTTCTGCTTCACTAAAAAGTTTAGGTTCAATTTGAGAAACAAATGCAATGTTGCCACAACTATTTCTAAGATTAGAACGAGTACTTACCCTTTGTAAAGGATTAAAAGCAATTAGGCAAATTCATGTAGGCTTCATTGTGGGCCACTTTAGATAAAAGCCCAAATAGTTTATGGATTAAAATTTATTAAAAATCCAAGTCAAAGAGGGTTCAAGAGGATGCTGGGATCAGATTTGAATAGCAACAGTAAAAGACCAAGTCAGCTGGGCGTGGGAAACTGGTCCTATTTTTATGGGACTGCTAGCAAAGATTGAGGAACAAAGCACCAAGAGTGGGCAGCAAGCAAACTACACGTGGAGCATCAACAAAAGTGGGCAGCTTGAAGATTTTTCTATAAATACTAGATTTGGAGGCAAAGAAGAAACTTTCAACGTCATTCATCAACTACTGCTAGTTCTTTTCCAATTATCTAGTTTATTTAGCTTTTAATTTCAGCATTGATTTCAATTCATAGTTGTAATTGCACTTTCGATTTATATTAATTTTCTTCATTTAAGTTCTTTGCAAATTCATAGAATAGTTTGCTTTACTTTCACAATTTAGCTTTAATCTCGTATATTAGCTTACCTTTAATTTCGTAATTTAGCTTGCTTTTAATTGAATCGCTTTACTGCTTTAATTAACTTGCAATTTATTGTATTCAACACTTCATTCTTGTTTATATTTATTTTGGAAAGTCCTATTAATCATTCATAGGCAAGGAAGAACCCGATAAGGGAAGAACCCCAACCCTTCACAATCGCCTATCCTTCATCCAATCTCAACTATCAAGGTGACGTATTGATCGGTCGAAAATCAATTTGATTGATTTCTTAGCTTTCTTTTTATCAATCAGCGCCCGGGATCAAAAAGATTGTCTTCGATTTGAACCAATTTGGTTCTTGCACGCCCGCATAGAATGAAAAGTCAATTTGTGTACAAACAATATGTCATGATAAGAAACAAATCAGAGTCAATTGAAAATCATTTACTACATAAGCTTTGGCCCCTATTTACTGCTCCTTTCTCCGCTAACAATTAATCACTAATCCTATTGATGTATATCTATTGGCAGAAAAAAAAAAATAGCCTTATTATTAGAACTTATTCCAAAATAACTACATATATATCCACCAATTTTTTAGAGAAAATTAATATGCTTGGGGTTTGCGTGGACAAGAACTTAAATCTAAAAAACTTGCAAATTCGCAACTCCAATTGAAAGCTTTTGAGAAAAAGAATTAAGAGAACGAGCAGGAGCCAACAACAATTATTAGGAAGATAATTAACATCAATGATTATTATGGGAACCACACTTCAATTTGCACCCATGACCCATCAAGGGTTCTGCAGCTAAATAAATCAAAGTACGAGCCAAATAAGGCCTTTTACTTGTTATCATTAGTCTCATCATATAGGCCCCACAGATATATATCCCCTCCCTTTCCGTGCAAAACGTAAGCTTGATAAAAGACCAAGCAAGAAACAAGACATGCTCACTTAAGTCTTTTCTCTTACATAGTTTTGCACCATAAAGCAAGAAAACACCATCCCACAAAGTGTGGTACGTGGTATTCATCTTGTGTACAAATCAGCTTATCTTGAACCATTCTTGTACTCCAAAACACTTCGTATTCATCTTGTGTTGAAGGGTTTGGGTTTGATCATTGAGAAGTTTTAAGATTGTATTCAAATATTTCAAGCTTGGGTGTAAAAACCGGTGTTTCTTGAATTGCAAAGGTTTTCCTCACCTTGAAGGAGCTTGTATTAGTGGATTAAGAACCCCTGAGCTTGGAGCTTAAGGCGTGGACGTAGGCGAGGAGTGTCAAACCACATAAAAATCTTGTGTTTGGTCTCTCTACTTTTCAATCTTTTATTTATTTGATTGCTTAATTGCTTGTGCATTTTATATAGAATTGAACCCTAAATTTTATTGGATAATTGCATTAGAAAAGTTTGCTAAACCTAATTTAGCCTCCTCTGGAATTAATACTTGGGACAATTATGAGGGTGGTACTAGCTGCTCGAAAATCTAGTTCATCATAGTTATAGTTTAGTATTCTCTGTTATCATTTGATAGGTTAAATACATATGTTCTCAGAGAGAGAGAGAGACATAGAGAGAGAGAAGGGGGGAGGTAAATCGGCAATCCGGATCCTCTGCTAGGGTGATAACTTACAGAGGTTTGCATGGGTTTCTTTAAGATGATGACACCTCAAATTTTGGGTGATCTTGCGGCTGAGAGCAACGCACTTCTAAAACGACGCATAGAAAATGCGTTTCACCAAGCAAACAGCACTAACACCGTTCAGTTTATTTTTTTAACTATGTGTAAGTAGAACACAGAGTAGTTTGGTTGCTAACTAGTCCAGCCACCTTCTCTCTCTCCCCCTACCTCTCACACAAACATAGTGTGTGTGTTTTGCTGTTCCAATACTACTGTCTAATCTTCCTCTCCTCTGGATCTCTCCCATTATAAAACCCATTTGCCACCTTTTCTCTTTCTCTGCTCTCTCCTCTCTCTAGCTAGGTTTTGGCCCATTGATATGCAAATATAAATCTTGGACATAGCTACAGTCTGTGTCTGTAAATGCATTTCCTTTGTTTCTTATACTGTGCTTTACCTTTGTTCATGGTGGAATTCCAAGGATGCTTGATGGGCCTTTCAAGCTTGTCACAATCCCTCTTGATAAGTGCTTCCGTGGGCATGGATTAGAAGAGATTGAGAAGCTAAGAGGAGTGAGATCTGCAACCTGTAATTTGGGGGCCTTTTTATTTTTATTTTTAGAGGATAGAAGAGGAGAAAAGTGAGATTGCAAATCTATATTTTAGGGGATTTTTTATGTGCGTCATTTTGAAGGTGTGTTGCTCTCAGCCGCAACATCACCCAAAATATGAGGTGTCATCAACTCATCATCTTAAAGAAACCCAAGCAAACCTCTGTAAGTTATCACCCCTGCAAAGGATCCAGATTGGGGAAATCTGACAGGTTTATAAAGTTACTTACTAGCTTTGTGCCTCATGGAACTGATTTTGGGGTCTATTAAATGGGTAAGAGTGGATTTGAGGTTTTTTTTTTTTTTTTCACGATCGAAATCGAGGGATGGTAATAGGACAAGTTTGACTCATAAAATGGTAAAAGGTGTCATAAATCAAAACTGTAGGCAATTAATGTGTTCGAATTAAAACTGTAGAGGCACAAAGTGTTAATAAGTGATGGTTGAAAAAATAAAATCCTAATTTTTCCTTTCTCTTAAAACTCTATCGTAGACAATTTAGGTTCAGGTGATTCTATTGCCAGCCACATAAATTGCTAGTGACACCAACCAATTAATAAAATTTTTATTTACTATTATATACACTCGTAAAATTACTATTAAAGGCAATATTAGATGAATAAACAAAATTAAAAAAAATCATATATATTACTTCCTGCACCCATTGTCTTCTTCCTTGGTTCATATCTTTCCCATAAACCCTACTCTTACAAATCTTTACGATCTCATAATCACTTCCAAAAAACTCTAAAAACAAAAATATTTGTTGATCAATGGACAATGAACTAGTCTTGTGGAAGGATTCCAACAATAAAAATGTGCATTTTTACGAGTATGATTTATATTTTTTTAAGTTTTTTTAATCTTCAGTTCGTGTTATTGTTCAGACATATAATATTGAATATTAAACAATATTCAAATAAGGCTAATTAAATATCCCACTACATTCAATTCTCCCAACCGAAGATACTGACGTATTAAGCAAGGGTCATCAAACATTACAAAATGTTAGTTAGGCAATAGTAGAAAATCATCATATGTTCGATTGTATTCAGCCGAGCATATTAGAATATCTAGCATATTAAGTTCAAACCTTCCCACTTTCATGTCTCATACATTGTTATACTCTCATAATCACTTCCTAAAAACTATAACCAAATAAGATATTTATTAATAAATGGATCACAATTCGATCGTGTGGGATGATTCTAATAACAAAAATGTGCATTTTTTTTTTCAAATATAATAGTTTTTTTTTATATTATTTTTTATTATTTGTAATCTTCAACTCATTATTCGTTCGAACCTGTAATACGGATCACCAGTCAATGTTTAGATAACACTAATTGAATATTTTACTATATTCAGTCGTCCTTATCGAACATATAGACATGTTCAGCATGTGTTATTTAACATTGCAGAATGTTTATTGCGTACTAGTTGAATTACAACAGTTGGGCGAGTTTAGTTGGGTGGATTTTATGACTTTTTTGTAGGTTTGTTTGGTTGGTGGGTGCAGAGGTGATAACTTGCCCTAGACCTAACCCGCCAACTGATTAAATATAAATAAATAATATATTTATATAAATAAATTTCATTACTAATTTAAACTTAAAAAATACAAACCCTAAATTCCTAAAATTGCCTTCTCATTTTATTTTCGTTATACAACCAACAACCCCTACCCTTTCATTTTATTTTCTTTAGAGATCTTTATTGTGATAATTTGGAAATACACTTATTTTATTGGATATGCTTGCAATTTTTAATGTGAGATGATATGCTAGTTTGTAAGATTTTTTAATAATAAAGAACCCTTCTTATTATATATCTAGTTAGTAGCTTTTATAGTTATAGGGAAAATTAATTATTTTGCAACTTTAGTTTGTTAGTATTGGAAGAATTATTTGAATTATAGTTTAATCATTAAAGAATATAAAATTGCATTGTTAGATAAGAATTTGAGGTGTCATTACTTGTTAAAATGGTTTTAGGGATTTTAGGTGTTTATAAAAAAAATTAAAAAAAAAAAAAAAAAAAAGTATGACTTGACCCGTCAAACCCGAGGTTGAAACCCGCCCGTACATTGAATTAATCAACCAATTATTAAGGTGTGTATATTGGTTAGTGGTTGGAAGAATTAGTCGTCACCCGCAAATAGTGAATCGATTGACGGTTTTACCCCCAACCCACCTGTGCACACCCCCTACTCCATCCAAAACCCATCCGGATTTCTGGAAATGTATTTTTATCTCTTTATTTTATGGGTTTAACTGATACACAAAGCAGTCCATGGTATTTTTTTTTTTTTTTAAGATCGCCAATTAAATTTCAAGGATATTTTAAATATTTTCCCATCCTCTTCCTTCTATCGTTGAAGTACCTACCAAGTTTGAAGATAAGGTTAGATATATACAAATATCTCATGCATGATTGGTTTCGGCTTGTTAGGAGGGAGGGAGAGAGAGAGAGAGATGGCGAAAGTTGGGCATTTAGCCTCAGCAAGAAATGCCAATCCAATTCCTACTTCGTTCCCAGCAAAGGCCAAATCCCTCAATTTGATGCACTCTACTACCTCCACGCTCATCAGTGCTGCTTCAAGAAAAAACGATCTCTCGCTGGTAAGTGCTAATGTAAAAACATTCATTCCGATACATATATATATGCATTTAGCCAGATTTTCTTTTGGAATTAAAATGAATTGAAAATGAAATTTCTCACTTGGATCGATCTGTAACTAACCCATCTATGATATATAACTAAAGATTTCAAGAAAAAATTCAAGGAGTCCGCGCCGTCTGATCAAAATATCAACAGCAGATGGGAAATGGCAAGGGAAATGGACGTGTGACTACATATTCTCTCTCCGAGACTTGAGCTTGGAAGATTTGGCCGAGGATGGACACAAGGATGCACGCGTCTCCATCAACCTTTGCATTCACAAGGTCACTACTCTCATCTCTTTTTCTTCTCAAACTCACACTCCCCCTCCCTCTTTTAACTTGTGTTTGTGAGTGCATGAAAAATTAAAATATCTGAGATGTGGAGTTTGATAAGCTTATTGGAGTACCAATAGGCTACCCTTTCGTATAACATTCTTTCAATTTAGAAATTAAATAATAGAATATACTTATATACAGAAATTAATGCTGACTTTTGTTAAAATTGGTTTAACTAATTGTGAAATATATATTTTGAAAATCTATCTGTTGAATTAGATAATACTGTGTTCATGCATCCCAAATGAAAGCATATTAATATCCGATTTCAGCATCATTTATTTTTCGAAAGATGCCATAAATCATATATTTATAGAGAAGCTACTATGGTCACAAATATCTTAGAGATTTAATTGCATTTGTAATTCTAATTTTTCATATAGGGATTGCACTGTTAATTGGGAAAATATGATAGGAAGATATCATATATTCATAGCCCCTCCACCTTAGAGAAATAACACTATGGCTACAGGGCTTTGTTTTCATGAGTCATTTCTGTTTAATTTGTCACCAGCATGCCAGCTTTGGTTTCTCAGTGGACGGAAGGATAATCACATGCTTCACCAGAAAATGCAGCATCTGCTCTTCATACTACTGCAGAGAGGTATTCTACTTAAAACCCTAGTCTCTTTCAATCGTTCCATGCAGCAACACTCACATCTTTTTAAACCAATAATTAAATGTTCGTCATTAACATCACTATACAATTTAGCAAACTAACAGAAAGATAAATAATAGGGGAAATTACTCTTTGCCCCCCTGAATTATTGGCTGTTTTCACGTTGCCCCTATGTGGTTTCAATTGCATCGATATACCCCAAAACTATTAGATTGTATCAAATTATCCCCTTCAATCAGTTAACCACTTTTTTTTGGACAAAAAAAACTGAAAAAATGGTGTTAGGCTTGTTATTTTTCTATGCAGTATTTATCCTGGATTCCTAATGGGTCTACAGGCATATCAGTGAAATTTCATGATTTTTCTCTATATATTTTATTTATTATGAATTTCATTTACTGTATGGAGAAAACAATTCATAAAAATTAAAATATGTTGATAAAAATTATGAACCTTCACCGAAATGCTTATAGACACATTAGCAGCTTAGGATAAATACTGCATAGAAAAGTAACAAATTTAACATCATTTTTCAATCGCATTAACTGACATAAGGAGGAAATTTGATACAATCTGATATTTTAGGAGGCACATTGATGCAATCAAAACCACAAGGGCAACGTGAAATCGACCATTAGTTCAAGGGGACAAAGTGCAATTTCCCCTAAATAATAGAATAGTTTCTCTGTATTCTTCCTTGCTACCACCTGAAGAGTCATTACCCAGTGTTGGTCTTGCCAAATCAGAATCTTGGAAGAGGGATAGTCTTTGAACTTTTAAATTTCTTTTCCCATTGCACGAGACAATGAACCCTGATACAAAATGCAATTGGACTTCCATAAGACAAAAATACATATAAATTCTTCATAAATTCAGTCTAATTGATATTAGTTGTTGCTGGCTAAAAGTGTGCACCACTCTCTTCTTGTCATGTATCAGATAGACTCAACCTTCAATGTTTGGGTGTTGCCATCAAGCAGAGACAATCATTCAATTCAATTACCAGAAATTGGCAGCGATGATCCATCATTAAGTCTCTAAAAACTCTCTCTCTCTCTCTCTCTCTCTCTCTCTCTCTCTCTAACATGAGATTATTACTCTGGATTTTGCAGGTAATATATGTGAAACCCGGATATGAAGCTGACCTTGATTCGCTAATACAAGATACAATTCGGCTTACCACCTCAGTAAACGTATGAATAATATTGCAAAACATTCTTATTCAATCATGCATATAGAATCTCCAAAGTCTTAACCTTACCAAATTTCTATTTGCAGGAGACTTGCTCAGAGTTGTGCGAGAAATCTGAACCTAAGTTGCAATGTAAGAGTTTTAGGCGGTTTTAGTATTGACAATTTATATAAACCTTCAGCTACCAAAAGGAATTTTGTTTGCAGATATTGGCAGACAGAATACTACTTCTATTGATGGGAGATGGTCTAGACTCCTGGAGCTGAGGAATGCAAATCTATAACTTCTATACTTTTGAGTGTCAATCTAGAAATATTCGTCTTTACGTTTCAAGAAGCGTTGAATTAGGATTTTTGCTAAGAGTGTTGATTTAGTTAGCAGATTACTTAACTAGGAATGTAACAGATTACAGAAGAAAATATTCTACCCCACGCTACATGTATATAGTTTGCCATCTAAATAAAATCTGTTTTCCGCTTGGGAAAATTTTCAATCATAAACTTGATATTAATTAAAAAGATTCAATTTCTGCATAATTTACTCATTCCACAGTGCAAAATAAAGCAGACAAGGTCCAAATAATTCTTGAAACATCCCAATTAATTGTGCATAATCCTAAAAGAACACAATATGATTCTCTTTCCCTGCTATTAAATTAATTCTTTTATTATTATTATTATTATGGAAATCAGAATAGAGATTAGTGTTCACAGACAACAGAAATATATATATATATATATATATATATATATATATATATATATATATATAAATATATATTT
>JAESVK010000356.1:1587013-1611645 GCA_017140935.1 Hamamelis virginiana | reverse complement strand
ATATATATATATATATATATATATATATATATATATATATATATATAAACACACTA
Organism: Hamamelis virginiana; assembly: GCA_017140935.1. Lineage (NCBI taxonomy): Eukaryota > Viridiplantae > Streptophyta > Magnoliopsida > Saxifragales > Hamamelidaceae > Hamamelis > Hamamelis virginiana. Next base: position 1,611,589 of record JAESVK010000356.1, on the reverse strand, counting down.
GAAGAGGATGGATGATGGCTCCTGGCAAAGAAAGCCAACAAGGGCTCAAAAAGGACTCATAATTGTAACTTGCGGAATCCAAGAGACAAAGACAACCAAAAAGGAAGGACCCTTATCAAGGGACATCTCTTTCTGGTTTAATAACCAAAGGGCCAAAAAGAAACTACTCCCAAAGGATGTATAGCAGTCTATATCAACTAACAAGATGAGAGTATCTCCCAAGAGACTATGGGGCAACACAACGACAACTCCATTGCATCACATCGTTGCACTGCCTTCCCGAAATAGCCATGGGCAGGTTCTTAGATCTTCAGCACTTCTAAACTCCAAAGAAATGCTAAAAGCACAGCCATATCAGACATACCCAACCTACACCAATTCCCCAAAAAGCTCTTAACTGGATTCAATGAAGAAGGATACACATGAATTCTTTAGAAACTAAATACAATAATAAACCTTCAACTTAATCTGTTATTCATATATGCAGTGCTTACACTTGCTTCTTTCATCCCATATGAACCAAATGGCTGCTAAGACTATCGAGTTCCAAAAGCACCTTTGCTAACTACATTACACATAAGGCAAATGCAAAGAGATATGGGTACGTTTTCTTCTTTTCTAAAGCAAGTTGCACGTATTTTACTTTCTTTATGGCCGCATTCCAAGTAAAAGCTTTGATTTTCAGAGGCACCCAAAAAAATGACCAGGCATGCTAAAGCAGAAAAGGCATCATAAGAAATTTGTTCACAAGAGCAAAATAATTTGCTTCAAGGGACTACAATAGAATCATGGGAGGGGTATCCCAGTAAACATTATAAAAGATTATTAAAAGAGAGATGATTCTGAATTTCCAACTATTTGCAACTCCATAGGATCACACCAAAAGTTGAAATATGAAGCCCATAGGGGTCATAAAACAGTTGACAATTGAGATGGGACAACATTTTGATAGGCAAGTCAAACATCCAAAGCTAAATTAGTTCCATATCCCAAATTTGTCACCTAACAGAAGTTACTCCATAAATTCCATCATTTAGTTGGTTCCATTAGGGATATCATTTTGAGAGAGAGAGAGAGAGAGACGCCAAAATAGGAAGCCCATGAAAACCATTTCATGGTATTTATCTTTAAATCCAGAAAGAATTTATTGCATAAGACAGGGAAGCTGCACCAAGGAACATCATTTACTGAAGTTCTCTCATCCTAACTAGCCCTGTGATCAAGATGATCTCCTGAGCCATATCCATGTCTATTTTTGAGAGATCATTAAGAGTGAGCTTACCATGTAATATCTTCTCATCAAAGGAGCTAACTTGCACCTATGCATTGCACTACTATCCTTCTGCATAATGTAGAAAGGTTTTTTGCATGAACCCCTGAAACGAGAGTTGGATACTCTTGGTATAGGTTTGATCTCAACCTAAAAAGGGACTAAGTTGTAGACTCAACCTGCGAGGGAAACTAGGTTGTGGTCTCAACTTGTAAGGGAGACTAGGTTGCGATCTTGACTCTGAAAGAGGATTGGTTCAATGGTGTCTCTCAGCCCACAAATGAGATGTGTTGTAAATGTTTAATCCTCACCTGGGAAGAGGACTGGCTAGTGGATCCAGATTGTTCGAGTAGGGACTGGAGCTGTAGATGCAGGCCCCAAAAATTGGGTTGAACCACGATAATTCTTGCATTTGCTTTCTCCTCTCTAACCTTTTTACTTTGCTGCATTTCACTTTAACTGCTAAGCATGGTTGTGTGCTTGATCTTACATAATGGCTTACATACATAAATGCACTTTATCACATATCTTGAATGTGTAATAGCAACTAGATTATCATAGTGGTGCATATGTGCCAATGATTTCATAATTCTACATTAATTGCCAAGGACTCTATTCACCCCACTCTACAGTTCATATTTGGGCCAACAGCGACATTAACCGTAGCAGAAAAAGAGATGAAGACTGAAACCCCTAAGAAGCTCTATTCCCGATCATTTTGTATGGGAAAAAACGAGGCAATTATATATATATATATAGATTAAAAAAAGGATAAGTAGTATATTTTCATATTTTAAAAGCATACTAAGGCGAGTTTAGGGTGCATCAAACCTCACCTCACCTCGAACAAAATTCAGATTTTGAACCTGCCCATATCCTGATTAATATTACTCCTAAACCTGTTCAAATAGGGTCAAGCCGAACGAGCTACCCCCGATTATTCCAATCCATCACCATCCATAGCTTGGGTTGGACATGAGCAGAATATTCTCAAGTGAACCTCAACTCCAGCAAGGCAAAAGTCTCTCTCATCTCCTATTCAAAAGAATAAATGGGGACAGGAGTGCTATTGTTTTCTAACCATATTTGGGCTCAAACGTGACTGTAGTTAACAAGCTCCCAAACTCATCTTTGCAGAAGGCCTACCCCTTAGGAAACTTTGCTCTGCCTAACCTCTAGGACAGCCATCAGTCCACCCAAAAAGGGCCTTTAAAAACATTTAACATAGTAGATCTATAAATTAAGAAGCACGAACATAGACACTAGACACAGCTATGACACATCACTGCAGGGACACAACATTAATGAAATATATATATTTATGCATATAACTGTATTTTATCGTGTGGCATCAACAAACACCATTCAAAATGCATACGTCTATCATTTGTTAAAATCCTTGTTGAGTTGTTCATAAAGAAGATAGGATAAAAAAATAAAAAAGGAAGGAGAAAAGAAAAACAGGGGAGGCGAAAAGAAAGTTGTCGTGTCTGATACGTATTTGCCGCCGTCATGCACGTCCAAAGAAGTGTCCATGCTTCTTAGCCTATAAAGCTTTCATCCCATTTTAGATTGGTTGATTTACTAGAAAACAAACAAAAGCAAGCTAGCACTGCCATTTGCAACTCTCTCTCTCTCTCTCTCTCTCTCTTTCATGAGCCGTTTTTTTCATCTTACACCCTCTCATCTTCTAGTCTCACCATTCTTAATCCAGTCCCAACTCCATCCAACCTCTCATTTTGATTGGCACCAAATACTCTTCGATTTCACCGTCTCTCTCTCAGATCCCTATTTTGTTTATCATGTTCCCTTCATCAATTTTCAATATCTTGACCATTTGACTAATCAACACTACCTAACTCAAGCTAAACCCAACTGGAAAAGGTGAAATCTAGTTACGTATTTGGATCCATGCAAAGGGTTTTGTTCTTTAGGTTGATCTTGAGTTGTCCTCTAACCTAACCTAAGCCGCCTAGGTTACAACACACATAAAGGAAATCATCAAATGAAGAAATTATTTAATCAACAAATTCACCGTATAGTAAATTAGTAATAAACCAAAGGGGCTAACATGCCTATTTATCCAAATGGAAAAGGCCATGAGCCTACGACAAGCGCACTCTCATAAGCTCTAGTGGCATCTCCTTAAATTCACACATAATGTAACTTTTTGAATACACACCACTGCCTAGATTGTGTAATTCCACATGTGCATTTCATAACCAAATTTTCAAAGCCAAGTAATTGGCAATTGCACACACAAAAAGCTCAAAATTTATTAATTTCTACCAGCTAGTTTAGTTTACCAACCTTGCCTCCTCTAAACTTAACACCTATGCATATACAAATGCTTTTGGTAATAAAATTACGATGGTGGCATCCACATGTGGTTCTAACAAACCGATATGGTGCATGCATTAAAATCATGCCATGAATGTGTTGATAAAGGGTAGAGTTCATAGCAAGAATTTTGAGAGTGCCCTTATGAGAGCCTTTGTGATAGGCTTAGGGTCCGTTTGCATTAGTTTTTCTTAAAAAATCACTTTTGTAGCTCAAATTTCCACTTGATCTAAGAGATGGGGTAATAATCATTTCTAGATGACTTGAAGGGTGACAAGATGGTTGGCAAAATTTTCGTACTAGAAGCATGGAATAAAATATCTCTGATATCGTCGATATAATATCCAATATATCCAATATTTACATATCTCTAATATCTCTAATGGAGATTTTTTGTTATACAAGATTATTGATTTATTTATTTGTTGTTTTGTAAATGATATATATTCCAATTTTTAATGTTAAGTAACATTTTAATATAAAATTTGTAGAAATTTGTAATTTATTTTGCCCACCATGGCACACTTTATCATACCCAATACAACATTAACTTGTCTTATTTATATTTAATTTGCAATACTTTGATTCTAAATTGTGTACTATAGTTTAATTCATTATTTTGCAGAGTTATGCTGAAAATTTCCATGTTTAACTAATAATATTCATCATATCTTTAAATCGATATCGATATTTTCGATACGATCGATATATATATGTGTGTGTGTGTGTGTGTGTGTGTGTGTGTGTGTGTGTGTGTTTTGGGACCATCGATATATCTATCGATACGAATATTTAATTCCTTGACTAGAAGTGATTGTGGAAAAGCTAGAGGGGCCTAGCTTTTTCCATAATCACTTCTAGTATGGAAATTTTGATATGTGAAGACATGATTTGATCATAACTCTAAAGAGACATGTGAAGAGATCGTTCTCCAAAAGTGACTTAGAAAAAGCCAACACAAATGGGTCCTTACTCTCTTTCAATAATTGTTTCATTAGTTAAAAAAAATTTCTCATGAAAACTTCCTTTAATACTTCCATCTGCACGTTTCAAATTTTTTGTCAAATACTAATATGTTCTACAGAAGTCATGAGTCTCCTAAAGGCCTCATTTCCTACTAATAAATGATTTTACAAGTAGCAGAACAGCTGGCAACACAACAGGAATCCAAAAAAATGCAACGAACAATCACTTGATGCAAACCAGGATTAATATTCATGATTATAATGAGGCTTCACAATTACAAATCTTTTCTATTCAAAATTCCCAATATTATAACAACATTTCAAAATTTCTATTCAAAATTCCCAATATTATAACAACATTTCAAAATTTCATCTTTCACTAGATTTAGAACTGATGTCAAAATCAATTTTCACAACTATGACATAGACTAGGTCCTATCTTCACAACAAAATGATAAAATACAACATTGACTTTATAACAATCAAATTTGTAATTCTTCCAAAACCAAGCACACACTAAAACTAGCAAGGTGAACAAAATAAATATACAATGAAATTATGTTGTTTTTGGTACATCAAAACGTGGAGCCAAAATTCCAAAATGAAGACTATGTCAAGATTCAATTTAAGTTGGAAAGATGACTAGCAAGAGCCCATATATAGTGTTCTTGCGCATATGACAAATTCAATTTAACTAAACGTTACAAACATAACAAATGATAATGTATACTAACCTCTCTCTAATCTTCCTTTAGTGTTTTGCCGATCTTCCAGAAATCCTGTTGGAGGAACTCCCAAAGCTCTATCATATTAAATATGATATAAAGAAATGGGTTTAATAGTGACCTTCAAGGCCAATCTAACTGCCCCACATTGTTACTAGTTACATTCCAATCTCCTTCAGCAATCTCATCAAATAGCTGTTCCCAATCCCACCTCGAATACCCCAAAAAAAACCAGTAGTCAGTGACAGATCGGTTACTTGACTTGAGCCCTTCAATTTCATGAATTGTGGCAGATTGGTCAAGAAAGTAAACACCTGGAAGGACTTCTGGGTACTGATCCTTAATAACTATTCGAGTTAAAGCAACCAGAGGCTTTCCACGTATTATAAGTGGCCCCCCAAAGGACAGAGGAGCCTCTTTCAGCAGTTCTAACCCTTCATCCAAGTCTTGGAGAGAATTCCAATTAATATGCTTGTTAATTATCAAACCTTGAAATCCTGTACTATTGTCAGCCTTCACAATAAGAATCATGGATTTATCAAATGGGTGTACACTGAGAAGCTTTTCAGTGGCAACTAGGATGGAACCAACAACCACACAAGGGGCTGTGTCATGCAATTTATTTGCTGTGCGGGCTCTAAGTTGGTTGAATTTCACTGGCTTTTTCGGTGTCCTGTTCTTTAAAAGGACTTCATGGTATTTATCCCTCACAACAGAAAGTTCCTCATGAATTGAAGTCGGTGATGCATCCTTAAACAAATTATTATTTCTGCCACCTTTTTCTACTTCAGTCCATAAAATTCCTGATAAAACAGACAAACAAGGTTTGGACAATAAAAACCCTAACAACTGAACACCAGCTTCTAGTAACCATTCCACATAGATAAAACAGAAATAACGACTAATAAATGATGGAACACCTCTAAAACGGATGCTCTCCCGAATTCAGTTTCAATAAGTTCTTCTTGCCATGTAATTGGGAATTATATTCCTAGCTACATTATATATTCTCAGGTTTATGTAATAAAGCAATTTAAATTTTCAATGACATTATGATGCTATGGTCATTTAAACAGTATATCATCAAGCATGTCAGAGGTAGGCATGATTACATAAAAGCTGAACTTTTCAATAAATGGAACCAGCCTGCACAACCAAGGCGCAGTATCTTTTTGAAACAGAACACACACACACACTCGCGCACGCACCCCACTCAGGATGAAGATAAGGGACTAAAATTATTCATAAAACCTGAACTTTTCAATAGATGGAACCAGCCTGCATGACCAAGGCGCAATATCTTTTTGAAAAAGAACACACACACATGAACGCGTGCACACACACGGAGTACAATATTGTAACTATCTATAACCACTCAGGATGAAGATGGGGGACTACACAATTATTCAGTGGAGAAATAGAAGAAAATAAAATGGGTGTTGGATTACCCTGACTAGGGCAGGAAAATATTTCCATGTATGTAATTTACACAATGTTATCTGAGCTGCAGCCAAGAAGAAGAACATACTTTTCCACTTTCAAAAGAGACTGAAGTTTAGAATGAACTTATGCTATGTTAGGTAGAGGGGAGAAGTAGAGGGAAGGGGAGAGGGGAGGGAAAAGTGTAGGGATGAAGAGGGGAGGGGTGTGTTTGGTATGGAGGGAGGAAAGGGATGAAGAATGGAGGGAAGAAAGGGGCCTTTTTTCACTTTTTCTCATCCTCTCATTTTTGGGAGGATGAATGGAAGGGAAGGAAGGAGGCAGAGGGGTAAAAAATTAATATTGCCCTTCTATCTTTTTCTTATTGACAAAAATATATTTATTTTTTATACCAAATGAATAAAGGTAAAATAGTAAATTAGATATTCTATTCTTTGCTTCCTCCATATTTATCAAACACATAGGAAGGAAGGAAGCCACTTTTCCATTCATCCTACCAAACACACAAGAAGGAAAATAGGTCGCCCTTCCCTGAGGATGGAAAGTCATCCCTCCTACTTTCCTTCTTCCCACTTTTCCATCCTCTCTACCAAACAAAGCATTAGTGTCAAAACATACTTTTGCTGCCAGAAGTTTTGTGCACAAATCCTTTATGTGGAGCAATAATTAGAGGACTTCAAATTGTCATTCGATCGCATTCCCATAAGATGTGACAATACTAGTGCCATCAACATCTCCAAGAATCAAGTATCGCACACACGAACTAATCATATTAGGATTAGACATCAATTCATTCATGATCCTGTGCAAAAGGGAACATTGAATCAATCTTTGTTGATACCAAACCACCAAGTAGCTGATGTATTCACAAAACCCCTTGATTTTCGTGGATGTTGGGTGTTTGGTTGTGGTTGGTGATTGATGAGTTGTGTTTGAGTTTGGTTTGGATTTGAGGGTTTTGGGGGTTTGATATGTAGGGTTTTGATCTCAATTTAGTGTGTTTGATTCTTGGTTTCTAGTATTTTTGGCTTTTTTAGGGTTGATCCATGTTAGATCTGGAGTTTGGGATTGAGTTTTGGGTGTTTTGTCAGTATATTTAGAGCTTGGGTGTCGTGGATTTCAATTATGCTTGAACCTTGGTTTCTGGACAGGGCCCATTCAAACCAGTGAGAACCTCGTTTGAACAAGTTGGTGAGAATTGATGACTTTTAGGTTCTGTAATGAGTTCGAGCGAAGGGCGAATGGAGGGAGCCCTTGTTCAAACAAGATCATCTCCGTTCGAACAGATAGGTCCAGTATTATAAGTTTGTGATAATTTTTATGTATGGATTGTGATTCTTTTGGTTCATTCTCTTTATCAAATCTCGAGAATTCTTGGGAGGACTAGTATGCTCATTAGGATATTTGCAAGGTTTCATTTGGAAGGCTCTTGTTAACCTTGGCTTTTGAGGTAGGAAAATATGGCACGGTAAAATGGTTCAGACCCTAAGAAGTTGCATGTCATCAGTTGACTAAGTAGTCCTTCAGTCAACTCATGACTCAGTTCTTAGGCTCTGCAGATCCACAGGTTGCTACAACCAATCAGTTGACTTATGGTTTAGTTCATAGTCGACAAGATGAGCAAGTTAGTTGACTGAAGGACTAGTTAGCCGACTGAAGGTATCTGAAATAAGCATAATGGCTAGTTTCAAATGCAATTAATGCTCCCACCTACCACACTACAACATTTAATGAGGTCCAACGTTCACCCAGATCAAAATCTCTATTAAAGGGCTTTATTATACATTGATGAACAATCCATTCTTAAACAATCTTGAGCATTTATCCCCTTTGATCTCAAGTCTCGATCTATCATTTAGTGAGCCATTATTGCTTGAGCTTGCAACGAGCCAATAGTTGAGCTTGTATTAGTCAAATCCGCTAATTCAAGGGAGCTATGAGTTGAGCTATCATTTATCAAATTGGCTCATTAAGGAACATCTATTATACTTGATCCAAACACTATCAAATCTTGTATTATGATAAAGGGTTTGGTTGTAACCTTTGGTTTGTGAAAGGTGTGAAGAACACATTTTCTTCAACCTTGTGGAAAAGAGTTGGCAGACTCCTTACTTTGGGAAGGTATCTCAGTCTTTAAGGAGCTGTGATGGTTTCTCCGTCTTGAAGGAGCTGTGCTTGTGGATTTGAAATCCTCAAGTGGCTACTTGAGGCGTGGACATAGGCTAGGGTGTCGAACCACATAAAAATTGCTATGTTTGATCTCTCTACCTTCTCTCTTGTGCTTTACTTGTTTTCTCATCTTTGCTCGTGATTATTGTTTTATTGTTGCATATCTACACTACACACTTGTAAATCGCATCGCACAAAATTTTTGATCAAGCTAAATAGCTTAAAGTTTGCCAAGACTCTATTCACCCCCTCCCCCCCTCTAAAGTCTCTCTTCTAGGCAACACCTTCATTAGTGAAGTAAACATATAAAAGAATGTAACAATGCTAATAATATATATCCAACTTATTAGACAAGTAATCCAGTTTCCCCTACTAGCTGGCTGTCAGTGCTACTGAATATACATAATGAGTAATTTTGAAAAGAAAAATATGCAAATGATTAGTGTGCTCATAACTGACTAATAGATAAAAATAATATTACCCTTCTCTCCCAAGAGATTATGAGAATTACTTCCATGTTCAGCCATAAACTTGATAACATCAAATACTGCCATATTCCCTTCATAAGAGACAGCATTCCTCCTTTCCGCCGGAAACAACATCAGTTTTGGATAAACTTCCCTCTGTATATTCAAGTACACGAGAATACAAAGTTAGTGACCCACATAATACTTTGATAGAGAAACTGCTGAGGGTCGTTTTGTAGTAAACAAATAATTTTGCCAAACAAAAATAACTAGCAAGCAGCACAACTGTAAATAAATCTGTGGCCCATAGATATTAAATATAATATGTGTTACATGGACTCGGCAAGTAAACACGGATACCATAGGGAAGGAGGTTTGAGGTGTTGCCGGAGGTGCTACCATTGGTGGTTGATAGAGGGACAAATGACCATAGTGTTTCTCAATCTACTTGGCGGCTACAAAACCCTAACAACAAAAGGGTTACAACCGAGTAAGCCTCCTCTCCCCTTCCCCTTTAATTGTTTTTTTCTAATTTATTTATTTATTTTTGTTCATTTTAGGGCATCTCCAGTAGTGCATCCATTTTTTTTCCTTCAAAAGCCAAATTTTGAAGGAAAAAAGTGTTTTTTCAAAATTTGGCTTTGGCTTTAAAGGGAGTTGCTCCAGTAGTGCATCCATAAATTTTTTACTCAACCATCTACTTTCCACTTCTACCCTCATTCTATCTTATCAATTACATCAAATATCCTTCATTCATTTTTTTTTTCTCCAACCACCAATAATTTAATTTATCAATTAAAATTAATATTAAATTGATATTAAAATTAATATTAAATTTAGCAAGCTGGGCTCTTTCTCATTCTCTCTTCTACCTTCATTCAAAATTTTTTTTTTTTTTATATCCGTTGCCACTCTTATCAAGGAAGCCTAAAATATCTCAAATCTCACCCTATCTCTCACCCTCTGTCACCCTTTCCACGATCCCCTCTCTCTCTTCTCATCTCTTTCTCTCCATGAAATTGCCGATCCAAACCCACAAAACCCATTCAGGGATCTCTCAATCTCTTTCCCATCTCTCTCCCTCTCGGTTTCTCTTCTCCCTTTAAAGACCCACGATCTTCTCTCTCTCCCTATCGAGCTCGACTCTTCAGCAAACGCCGATCACGGTGTGAACAAATTTCATCTCTCTCTCTTTCTCTCTCTTCTCCCATTCTCTCCTTTCCTCAATGTCCGATCAATAGAGCGGACTATCATTTCCCAAATGTCCAATCGATACAGCGGCGACACGGCGAGACGAATTGTAAGGGTTCTGAGCCAAGTGCAGAGAAGTATGAGTGGGTTCTTCGAGATCAAGAACGATTACAGCTGGGTTCTGATCAGCGTAAGAATACGAGGTATGGCAAAGAGGTATGTTTGAGAAGAAAGGTATGTTTTTTTTCCGCCTCTGCCTTCGGTTTTGGTTCATGATATACATTTTTTTTTCTTCAGATTAGGGCCTGTTTGATTATTTGCTGTGAGATTTTATATATAAATTTTGTTTTACAATATGCTTGATTTTTTTTAAGAATTTTCTGTTGCTGTTTGTTTGCTGAGAAAATGCTGGGAAAGTGAGGGAAAGTGAGGGAAAATGATCCAACCATTTTGTTGGTTGATGAGGGCAAAAGGGACTTTGCTCCACTTTGCTGAGTTTGGCTGGAGCTACAGTTGGCATTCATATTTGGGCAAATATGAATACCTATTGTAGCAGCTTCAAATTTGGAGGATGGGTTTGGATGCACTACTGGAGTGGTTTTTTCGCTTCAAAAGCATCCATTTTGGCTTTGGCTTTGGCTATAGATGCGCTACTGGAGATGCCCTTATCCCTCCAACATTTTTATTTTAAAATAACAAAAATTCAAAATTATTACTTAGGCCCTCAAACTTTACTATTATAACAATGGCCCCCCTAATGTCAATATATTTGCCAATTTACCCCTCAGCATATTTATCTTATAATACAACATATATGTACATATGCACACGCCTATTCATGTATTCATACTGAATTTTTAGATTATTTTTAGTCGAGTCCTCATATCCTGAAATTCGAGAACTTGATGAATCCACCTCCTAGCCACAGACCAGCACTTGACACTCGTACTCGAGTCCATGTGACAGAGAATATTTATATTAACAAAATAGAAACAAGTTGAAAACAAAGACAAGCTTCCCCAACAAGAAAAAGAAATAAATAATAATAATAATAATGATAAACTAAACAAAATAAACAAAAACAAAAATCAAACGAAAAAAAAAAAAGGCCAGCTAAAGCTGTTATGGGTTACTATATAAGGGGCACAAGCATGTACCAAAACATATGGGTTCTAAAAATAATATCAACATTTCTAAAGTGTAAAATATGGAGTATCAACACCTATATCAATCTATTTAGGTTAGCACCCCTTAAAATCATTTTCCTCTTAAATTGCACATTTAGATTGGCAGGAATCTTAAGTCTTAACAATCGGCGAAAATGACTAGATCTCACTTCTTACTGGACACCAAGAGAAAACCAAATTTAATATCGCTTAGGCAGTTTATCAATTGAAATTCTATAATATTAGTCGTCTATTCCAATTTATTGGCAAAGACAGAGACCTCAAACAATTAACCGTTTCCTTTGCAAAATGTTGTCAAGATAGAAGATAACCTATTGTGGTTTGTCGCTGTGTGCACAATGAAGTATTTACTCATGCCTCAATTGAATGTCTAAAAGCTCATCTTATAGCTAAAAGCTACACAAAAACCTATTGTGTTGACTATACTGAAACTTTCTCTCCTCTTGCCCAAATTGCTTTATTTCGTATTCTCATCTCTTTAGCAGCTTTTCTTGGTTGGAATCTCTTTCAATTAGATGTCAAAAATGCTTTCTTACAAAGTGATCTTCAAGAGGAAGTTTATATAGAGCAGCCACTTAGGTTTATTGCTCAGGGGGAGATTGGTAAGGTGGGTAGACTTTATAATGCCATCTATATCCAAAAAGAATCTCCAAGGTCATGGTCTAGTAAATTCCATGAAGTAGTTTTGCAGTTTGGGATAAATCATCTGATCATTCAATGTTCTCCTTTTATTCAAAACAAGGAGAGATTTTAATAGTGGTGTGGACAGCATCATTATTACTGAGAATGACTAACTTGGAATTGCCAAGTTGAAGATCTTTTTGGAGACCAAGTTCCAAACAAAGGACTTAGGGAACGTATGTTACTGAGAAAGTATGTGTTAGATATTTCGAAGGAAATGAACATTTAGGAGCTCAACCTGTGGAAACACCATAGACCCCAATGTAAAGTTGAGATCTAAGCATTAAGAATTGTTAGATCCGGAAAAATATCATCGTTTGGTGGGTAAATAAAATTACTTTACTATCACTCATCCGTTTGGCAGGTAAATCAAATTACCTTACTCTCACTCATCCGGATATATCATATATTGTTACCGTTGTGATCTAGTTTATGGTGACTCCACGAGTTCCACATTGGAAGTCTGTTATCTCTTAATAGTACAATGTCATAAGGCTCACCCTGATCGTGACCTCTTGTACAAGGATAATGGACATCTTAGGGTAAAAGGCTTCACTGATTCTCATTGGGCAGGATCTCTATCTTATAAGAGATCCACATCTAATTACTGTACCTTTCTAGGATGGAATTTAATTGCGTGGAAAAATAAGAAATAGAGTGTTGTTGCCAGATCTGGTGTAGAAGCTGAATATCAGGTCATGGCCCATACATCATGTGAATTTTCATGGAGTAAGCATCTCCTATTAGAACTTGAGTTTGGAGTTTAATTGTCTATGATAATATCTTGTGATAACCAAGATGCTATTCATATTGCTTCGACCCAATGTTTCACGAGTAGTCAAATCATATTGAAGTTGATTGTTATCTAGTCCATGCGAAAGTGGAGAATGACTTAATTATGACTCCTCCTGTTTCTACTTGAGATCAACTTGCCAATATTTTTACTAAGCCTTGGGATCTTAATAAGATTTCTCATGTCGCAACTCACAAGTTGCAACTATGTGATATATCTCTCCAACTTGAGGGTGAGTATTAGGATACATATGTTATTAGTTTTGTTGTTTGGGGTTTTTATGTCTTTTCATTTTTCTTTTTTATCATTAATAGGTTTAGGTGAATTAACCTAAACCAAATTTACCATGTGTTGGAATAAAATTTTAATATAAAATTTTATTGGGCTCCGTAATTAGATCGAGCCCAGATAAAATGATTGTGGTTTGGGTTGGGTTGATATGATTAGACAAGGCCCAAACTAAATTCACTTTGGATTGGGTTGGTTTAAAGTAAATATCAGGTTTGGCCCAAATTGAATTTTATTTGAGTCATGGGAGTTAGAATCAAATTGAATTTAGAAGTCTCTTTGCTATTAAATTTTGACAAAGTCAAAATTGAGTTAGAGAGAGAACCAGGTGCTATCAACTTGGAACTGTTCTTATTTTTGTGGGAATCATGGCATGAAGGTAGGTAACCAACAGAAGATTGGGCAGCAAGCAACGGCTAGTGGAAAGAGCACAGCAACAGTTCTACCGATTTCTCTATAAATACCAGATGGAGTCAACAGAAGGACATTCAACATCACTCAAGAACACTTCAACTGCTGCAGATTTTTATCTTTCATTGTAGCTTTCAATTCCTGTATTTTTTCATCTGGTTAATTGCAATCTTTCCATTAAATGGTAATTCACTTTCTTCAGTAGCTTGCTTTACTTTCATAATTTAGCTTGCTTTAAATTACATAACTTTGCTTGCTTTACATTCCATTGCAATTTATTTATTGTAGTTTTAAGTCCTATTGATCATTCATAGGCAAGTAAGAACCCTTGTTAAAGGGAAGGAATCCCAACCCTTTCACAATCTCTTATTTCCATTCCAAACGGACTTTCAAGGTGGTTTATTAATCGGTCGAAATCAGTTCTTAATTGATTTCTTGGCTTTCCTCCGATTAATCGGCGCCCAGGGTCAAAAGGATTGGCTTACTTTGAACCAATTTGGTTCTGGCACGCCCGCGTTATTATACAAAGCCAATTTGTGTGCAAACACCATGTTTATGTAGTAGTTATGTACAGATATGAAAAACACCCTCTTGATAGGTCATACCAATGAAATTTACCATTAAAAAAAAAAAAAAAATTTTGTTTGTCCTTCCCTTGATTAAAGGTCCTCTTAAGCACAAAAGAATACATAATAATAGGAATTTGAGTCTAACTCATTTTACCAAATTAACAAGGGATGATTGGTTTGAAGTTGCATAACTTGAGCATGTTATTCTAATGCACTAAAAATTTGTATCAAGAACTATCTTTTCTTTAACTGACAAAATATTATTTTCTATCAAAATTAAAATAAAAAATCAAGTGCATCCATTATATCTACAGCTATATAAAATTATTCAACTGATATTATATTAGTGCAAAGAAAATAAATAATAGCAACCACCAAAATATCTTTAATCTGTCGTGGACAATCCCTTTCTATCGTTTGTTAAATCCTAGCCCATTTGTGCTCGTATTTCATGAAGCATTGTATTACAGTAAATTGACAATCATTTACAGTGATAACGGAAATGAAACCTATGAGGAAAACCAAATTCTAGTAAGTCCCTCTTCAAGACCAGCAACATTAAAATTTGATGGTACTGGTCAAAAAAATGAACAAGCAAATGCTGCAAGATAGATTAAAAGAGCTACTTTTGGCAAAAAATGGTTCAAAAACATTAAAGAAACCTCTAAAAATATTGTCAGGAGGAAGTTAAACGCATGGATTCCACAAGACTCACCTGACCCAATGATTTTAGGATGGAACTGCATTCATTCAATGAACAATCTATTGAGTAAATCAGAGGAAGCTTCAACATAATATCCTTCAAGTTGTCTGCCAGATATATAACCAGTTGTCAAAACACAGATTTACTGAAAGCTAATTCTTCATTCAAACATTTGTTACATCATTTCTTATTTGTAGAAAATTGATTTTCAAGAAAACCATTTCAAGAAACACAAAGACAAATGAATTTTATCATTTTCATCAAGCAGCATTTTACAGCACACAAATAAATTTATCAAAATGGAATAATTAGATTTTAGGAAAAATACAAATCCAAAAATCTCATAAAACTATTCTAGCATACCAGGAAAAGAGAAGATTCTTATATATACAGAGGCGCTGTTATCAAGTGCCCTCTTCTAGAGCCACTTGTTGAGCATATTTTCGAAAACTAACCGTTAGATTTGATGCTTTTTCATATATACCATGCCTGCAAAAAATCACAGTGATCCAACGGCTGGTTTCTGAAAAAATATAACTTTGAAAAACTATGGCTTTTTTGTTCTTTGAAATGTCACCCTTTTTTCACAATCGATTTTTCCAGAAACCAACCGTTGGATCGCTGTGATTTTTTGCAGGCATGGTATACATGAAAGGAGCATCAAATCCAACGGTCAGTTTTCGAAAATATGTCAACAAATGACTCTAGAAGAGGGCACCTGATGCATCTTGCATCAGGTGCACCTGATAACAGCGCCTCTGTATGTATATATATATATATATATATATATATATATATATATATATATATATATATATATATATATATATATATATATATATAAAAGACCATCAAAGCCATATATGTTTCAATTGAAGAAAACTTCCCCTCGTACGTGCCTCTATTCAACGAGTAAAAATGTCCCACATATGGAATGACTATTATGCCTTAAACAAATATCCCCATTAACAAAGGCATGCAACTACTCAAACGGGCGGGGGCTCTCTATTTGCTTGCAATGCCGGCTGTTCGCCTTTAGTTAGAAGTAGAAGTAGAGGGCACCGTTTGCCCCAGAGCAAATGATGGTATACCAATGAACATCGGGATGATACTAGGAAATATGGTCCAAAGAATCTCAATAGTAGTTCCATGATCCCAGAATTGCAATCAATCCTGATGAACCAAACGTTGAACTGCTTTGAATCCTATCGTTCGTGCTGGGGCTAAGGTTGTCCATTCGATTGAGCTTTCTCCCTTTAAAAATGTCCCACATATGAAATGACTGTTATGCCTTAAACAAATATCCCCATTAACAAAGGCATGCTCAGAGCTCTAACCAGACAACCTTCCCTCACATGACCACAAGCAATTTAGCAATTACTTCAATGATTTGACCTCTCGATCGCTCGCTCATATAGCAGAGTTCACTTTGCAAAAAATCAAAGTCCCATCGAGAGAACTGGCACCAATTAAGATAGAAAGGTCCTCTTTTTTTTGGCGGAAGGGTTCAATGATATAGTATAGTTGAAATAACTCAAAGAACGGCTTCTTCCATGGCCCAAAATGAAGTGAGGGGAGAAAACATTGAAGATAGAGACAGAAGTCCAAAAATGGCCAAAAGATCTGGAGAAGGTTGCTGCTTTCCAGACCTCATCCAAATGCAATAAAGCTTCTATAGGGTAAAGGCTTCTTCCATGGCCCAAAATGCAGTAATGGGAGAGGACACTGAAGATAGAGACGGGAGTCCAAAACTGGCCAAAAGATCTGGAGAAGGTTGCTGCTTCCAGACCTCATCCAAATGCAATAAAGCTTCTATAGGTTAAAAGCATATGTTGCACAGGAGGGTTCTAATGGTGATAGTGACAACTTGGGATGTGGGGAGGAGTTTCTCAGTTAGGAGGAGTCATCTGAACCTTTTGGAGATTCATCTAGGAGCAGGAGGAAGGTATTTTGGCAAGCTTAGTTAAGAAAGATTGACCGAGGGGTGAAGTGGATTTTTTGCAGGGGCTGACTACTCTGAGGCAAGTCCAAGCAATTTTATGAACTGAGGACTACAAAACCAATTTATAAGCTTGATGACAAGGGTCTGGTTTGGTCCAATTCTTCCTTTGATGTTTGATAAAAAATCCAGACCCTCACCCCAAAATTTGCAGCCCTACTAAAAGTCAGACCTTTATTCTCCAGGCTTTAATCAAGGTAATGTTGAGCTTTGTAATTCTTTGGCTTTGGGAAATGATTGTGATGACTCTTTTGCTGTGGTTAATCCCAGTAAAATAAGAATATACTAAGATAAAAGATTAAATCAACAAGAAATCAAAGAGGAATGATCAAACATTGAAGAACAATGCTGTATTTACTGATTACAGTACAAAAACAAATTATAGTAGTAATCAAATTTTCTGATCCAATCACTTATTTATAGGCTTCTAACCACTTCTAAATAACATAAGATATATTCAAGCTATAAGCTGTTACATGACTTAAAAGACAATCAAATGACTTATAAACTATAATCCTACTGCTACTGGATCATACTTTCCCTCTTTAAAAAAACTTGCCCTCAAGTTACAGTAGCAACCAAAATTATCCAATTAAATAGCTTATTGTATCTTCCCCAAATTCCTTCCTCCTTCAAAATCATTAAAGCAACTTTCCTAGTTAACTGATTCCTCATCTGCATTTTTGAAACCTTCATGGACCCTCGCTCACTAAAGTCTTCTTCCATGACAAATGTGTAGCAAAGAAACCTCCAAATGATGTTCAACTGACTCCTTCAATTCCCCATCCTCGAACTCTTAAGTGAAAATTTCACTAAGTACTCCGAAAACAGCAGTAGGAAACCCAGCAAGCATGTTCATGAAGTCCTTAGAACCAACTTGGACTAGAAAATCAACTTGACCAGTGTGGGCAACAGAAAGTTTATCATCTTGTTCCTTTACATCCTCAAGTACCATGTATTGGCCTTCTCCAACAGATTCACCAAAAAGGAAATCAAATCCAAGTGATTGGCATATATCTGTGCTCATCATCTTCCTAGGGTAAATCAAATTGTCACTGTTGTCACACAATACAAATAATCTTAAAGAATCCTCATCTTTGTTATCATTATTATTTAGTGTTAGGTTTTGAGTATGAGTGTTTGCATGTTTCGTTTCAAAACTTGGTTTGGGTTGTATATATTTTAGAATGTGTACTAATGATCTCAAGCGAAGCTATGACTAAAGTCTCCAACTCACCATGGATTAGGATCCTAAGTGACTTAGTGACCTAGTTAATCATGTCTAGGTTGTTAGATGTCCTTGTACAGCCTTATAGCTTTTGATTTCAATCTTACTTGAGCTTAGAGAGTCATATGTCACTCAATGTGGTTGTGAATTGATTCAAAAGGCCAATTGTTTGCTAATATTGAGATTTGGTACTTTTGGATCGATCTAAAGTGGTGCTAGATCAATCCAAAAGACAAGTTTTTCAATATTATCACACGGTAGCTTTTTGGATCGATCCAAAACCAAATTGGATCGATCCAGTTTTTGTCATTAAATGATTTTCTCTTACATAAACTTTTTGGATCGATCCAAAGTATGGCATTTGACAATTCTTTCGTACATAACCTATTTGGATCGATCCAAGACCCTTTTAGATCGATTCAAATACGGGTAAAATGTTTTTTATTGTTTGTTTACTACTCTTACCTCATGGTAAAGACACTAGGTTATTCTTGCTTCTATAAATACGTTCTTTTCTGAGTTTTAGGGTTGAGCCAGCCTCCAACAAAGTGTACTCTCTCTCTCTAACCCTAGAGTTGTTCTTGTGAACTTTTTGTGTCTTTCCTCTAGCAAGAATCATAGTGTCCCTTCATAAACATCATATGGATTCAGGTTGATTTCTCTTAGGATTATCTAGAAACCTTGGAAATTATACTTCAACTTCTGTGGTGAGGAATTTCTATGGAGATAGGAGATTTCTCATGACTTTTGATTGAGAAATCAAGAGTGAGGTCAAACGATTTGGTTGCTGAGCATGCTATGAAGAAGGACTCCTCATTGGGATGAGTTGAGGAGATTTTAGTACACTAGGCATGGGATTGGTGAGAACAAGTGTATGGTATAATCTCTAAACTCTTTTTCTATAGTGGATTGCTGTGTTCCTCCCGTGGTTTTTTCTCGAAAGGGTTTCCACGTAAATCTTGTGTTCTATGGATTGATTTATTGTGTTGAGTATTAGTTGAATTGACTATCAAAAAGGATGGAATGATTTCTGCCTTGTTCATGGATCCCTCTTAATAGTCAAAATGTCATATGGCTATATTGTTATTACTAAACTACCAAGTTAGTCGGTTATTTGTGTAAGTATCCATGGGTGTGTGATATTCTGTGGTAGTTTTACTTAAGTTATTTAGATCTAGGTGGACTTGTGTTTTTTAATTTAGAACTTCATCTGAGGCATCGTACTCTTCATTTTCACACATATATTCATAATAAATTGGTTACATTTCTTCAAAACCAACATCCACCCTCCTCATTTAGGGTTGGTCCTAAATTGGAAAGTCAATTTCAGATTCAATGCCTTCCACTTCCTCCACCGAAAGAGCCTTGTTTATGGCCATTAGATAATCCAAAGAGTTAGGCCCACACTCAACACACTTGAAGCACTCAAATGCTCCATCTTGGGGCCGTTTTCCATCGCCAAAACAAGTGGACTGAGAATGTTTAGGAGATGAAATTGAAGCCTTTTCAGGCTGTACGTGCTGCCCAATGCAGAAATCACTTATCTGCCCATTGGTGAATGAATTTCCAACCATAGTGGTAAAATATTCTCATACAACTGATACACCTGAGAAACATTGCTTTGATAGGAAAATGAGTCTGCAATAGAATCCCAAATATTCATAGACGAGTCACAAAATTCAACTGTGGTGGTAATTTGGGGTTCCATGCTATGCCACACAAACATTCCTTATAAGTTGGGTCACTAGTTTGAGTAGAATCATCTGTAAAATATATCAGTTTTAGCTTCCCTCACAAGAAGATTTTAATGACATGTGCCCAGGCCAAATAATTCACACCATTTTTCTTCATTGAGGTAATGGATTTAGGCATATCATCATCTTTTACAATTGGAAGTTTCCCTTCAACCATTGTTTTCCTCTGTCATATCAAATGAACACCAAGAATACTAAGACAAATCAGTAATAATCAAACCCAGCCATCAAACTATAACACAGTCAGCAACTTTCAACAAATAAATCCAGTAAACTTCAACACAACCAGCAAATGCCAACACAATCAGCGAATTTCAACAAATAAACCCAACAAACTCCATAACAGCCACTAAACTTCAACCAAAAAAAGAAAAAAAACAAAACAAAACAGAACAAAACAAAAAATAAAAAAGAGATTTCAAGCATACTTCAGTCTCTAGATGAGCCAAACATGACTCCCCAATGGTAACAAAATCCAAAAAATCATGAAAAACTGGCAAAACTTCATCAAAAACCACATACAAAAGACAATAGGATTCTCCACTGTGCTAGTCAGCACCCAGAGTGTTCTAAGCCACAACGGATCAAGAACTCCCCAAGCAGTAAATCACAGATTTGGGTTCAGATTTTCAAAAAAAAAATCAAGAAAAAATTCAAAACACACATCAAACATCTCAAAAAATATGGAAAAAAAATCACCAAAAATCTCAGGAAGGTGGGACGACTCTACCCCTACCATCACCAAATGTTGAAGGTCCAACAGGTGCTGAAGTCATTATCCGGCAGCTGACATCAGAACTCCATGTCAGCTCGTTCTGACCTCCAATATCTTCCTAATGCTGCTGAGATGCCTAGGGTTTGATCAGAGACACTTTACCAAGTTGAAGCGTAGAAATAGGATTTCTGTAATTAGGGTGTGGTGAATAAAGAGAGGAGGAGGAGGAGGAGGAGGTGAGGCAGAAAACTGGAATAGGTTAATGTGAGTTAGCCTATCCCTAATATAATTATTCTGTATATAAGAGAAACTACAAGAACACCCTTATGTACGACAACAAATTAATATTCATTACATGCTAACTCTAACACTGTCTTTAGGATCCTAAACTGCTAGTTTAAGTTTTATTTCAGTTTTGTCAAGTTTTGGAGTCAAGGGTATTTTGGCATTTTAAGCTTCAGGTCATAATGTGTTTACTTGGGTTTGGCCAATTATGGGCTTTATTTTGTGGGCTTTGCTTCAGTTTAAGTCAGTTTTCTTGGGACTTTTGCATTTTGTCTAGCCTACAAGGCTACTTAGCTCGTTTTCCAAGTTTACATGCTTTCCAAGTTTTCTAGCCTATATAAATGAAGTAATAGCAGTTTGCGCAATGAATGAATGAGCAATGCAGAATTTTCTGCAGCTATTGGAGCTCTTGAGGGTTGTGTGATGCAATCCTAACCCTAGGTGTGCCGCCTTTGGGATCGTGGGTGTGAGGCCTAAGGGTTCTAGGAGTGATTCCTAGATTTTCTTCTTCTTCTTCTTCTTTAATTTCTAATACTGTTGTGCAAACTTTTACCCACGATCAGCCTTTCCTTAGCCTCAATTTTAACCCTAAAACCCTTAACATAGATCATAAACATAACCTTATCCTTCTACATAATCGTAAGTTCGTAACCGTAAGTTCGTAACCTCGAAAAACTTAAAATTTTCATTGCTATCCAGAAATTATAGCAAGTTTCTTCCTCTGATCTCATACTATAACCACAACCAAATTAACTTTTTTCCATCTACAAGCCTAAATATTACCTTCCTAAACATAAGCCTGAAATAAAAATAGAATATATATATAAAGCCTCAGTCAGCCTATACTTTTCTCGATGATATAATATGGAAGAAAATTCAGGAGTTAAAAACTCCCAAGTCAAATATGGGCACACGCTTAATTGTTAGAATCTATTGGTCAGTTCTCACCATTTTAATTGAAAAGGTTGGGTATCATTAGCAAACCTGATTCTCTACTTTAAGGGTTGTCCTTTATCAGACATCTCTCATCCTTCATATCTATGTTCCATGAAAAATAATTCACTAGGTTATTTTCCTTTCTAATAGTTGCAAGAGTTTCAAAAATTCCTAAAACTTCCATGACCAAGTCCATTTCTAGAATGAGCAAAGTTTGATCTGAAGTTAAATTTTTAAAGCTTCAAACTTCCATTAAGTTCCATGAGCTTCCACGAAATTGCTTCAACTTCAAGATTGAAAACCAAAATAAAATTTTAAAGCCTCACCCATAATAATAAAAAGAATAACTGTATTCTAGTGTGGAGATAGATGATGCCTCGTAAACAAAACCCTGTCCCATTGTGTCCAGCTGTTTATGGACTCAACATTCATAAACAAAAGTTAATCTTGTGAAGCGAAGTCCCACATCGCTTAACTTCGCTTCACAAATCTAACATGAGTACTGTGAGTAGTTGTTTTTAAGCAATAATAATAATAATGATAAATAATTTATACTTAAAGATAAATCCACAAGAAGCAACAAAAACATGCATTGAATTGAAATGTCAATATTGGTAATGAAGGGGGGGAAAAAAAAAAAAAATATATATATATATATATATATATATGTAGGGACTGCACTTTACCAAGTATGCACACAAAAAAAGTACTTACCACTGTTTAAAATGGAATCTGGATTCCTAAGTTCACTCTTCAACATGTCTGTGTAGCCTTTCAAGGCCCGGTATACTTCACGAACAACCAGTTCCATTCTCTGGCAAAACCCACACCAACTAGTTCTGAAAAGGACCAGCACATCCTTCTTCCAAGCATGACCAGTATTTGGATTGCCAGATTGATTAAAACCAAGGACCAGATCAGAAAATGTAAGGGCTGTAACTCGAGGGATAGAATCCACCTCGTGAAAATCCAGATTGACAAATGGTGGGCGCATGGCCTCCCTAGGGCTAACAAGAACAGACTCAGAGCGTTGATATGGAATAAGACTTCCATTCAGAAACCCATCAAGAAAATCAACCTGTGCAGGATAACTAAAAATTGTATCTTCTGGGAAGACAAAATGTTGATCTGAAAGGGGATCAATTATTACCATAGAAGGAATCTTTGAACCAGCAGTTAGAGCTCTAAGTAACCGGTAGCCACCATCAGAAAAGATAAAGGAACCCTTAAAACCTTGAAAATTAAGCTGTTGTTCACCCAACTTGACTACCGGTGAACCTTTATCTTCCACCTTCGCATCTTCAGCAGTAGCAAGTCCATGATTTTCACAAAATTGATCAGAATCTACAGAAATTAACTGTGTACCTGTACCACCATAAGTTGTTTTCTCTTCATTATACTGAGTAGAATGTTCAACATCAGTAGGCTTGGATATTTCCTCATGTTTCACAGCAGATATACTTGCCATGTCTGGTTGATCCTTGTCCAAATCATCACTACTTTTAACAAGGCCTTCAATGGGTAGTTCTGATGAAACTTGACTAGACTGAACTTCTGCCAGTGATGGCAATGTTTCTTCTATTTTGATGTCAAAATCGTCAGATAAAAGTTGGAAGCCTACATTCTTTGCAAGTGAGCTTAATTTTGCTTGCTTCTTCTTCTGCTGAAGAAAATATGCCAAGATCTCATGCAAGGAACTGCTGTGTAAATCTGAACCTATATTATCTAAAGTGACATGTTTACCCTCATTCATAATCATGATTGACATTTTATCCTTCATTTTAATCTTCTTGGTTATTGGAGATGACTCTAATCCAGGATGTCCAGATGCACTCCTTGATGCTTGAAAAGCATGAGCTGAGGATTTCTTAGACTTGTCATTGTTTTGTCCACCCATCAGAGATGAAATCAGATATTTCAGCGCCAATCCTCTAAAAGCATCAAGAGCTTCCTTACTCTTTTCTCTAGTTGCTGATGAGTTGGATGATCTATCCACAAAAAGAAGTATTGATGGCTTATTTGCAGGTAGAGAAGGCTCAAGATCATGGCCATCATCTTCCAGCTACATGATATGAAGGAGACATCCATGAATCAATATAGAATGGTGGCAACAAAAAAAATAAAGGTTCATAGGCCAAAGGAAAACCAGTTAGCATGCATGAAAGTCCAAATTGGCATTTTCATGTAACTTAAAAGCATCTCTTGTTGTAAGAAATGAAAATCACAGATAAAAAAATAAAAAAGAAGAAGAAGCATAGTTTGATACACCCTGACCCATGCCCAGACACATATTGACTGCAATTTGATACTACTGAAACACACTTATTCAGCTGCAGATGTAATGTGTGTGTGTGTGTGTGTGTGTGTGTGTGTGTGTGTGTGTATACACACACACTCACATACAAGGATACAGTATGAAATGTGTCAAAACAAGTACATCAAAAAGCAATCTCATAAAAC
>JAESVK010000356.1:1567013-1579513 GCA_017140935.1 Hamamelis virginiana | reverse complement strand
AAGACGATTTGGAAGAGTTTTGAACATTTTTGAAGATTCATTTGAAGTTTGAAGCAAGATAAGATGTTTTGAGTTGAGTGAAGGTCAAAATAGTAGAAAAAGAGCAAAAATAAGTACAGCAGCCACTTGGACTGATCCTGGACAGGTCCACCTCAAATCTGCCATGAGTTTTTTAAATCAAATGCACTTGGACAGGTCCTAGACCAGTCCAGCTCGTGGAGAACTTGCCAGTTTCATTTTTTTTTTTTTAAGTTGTTTTAAGTATTTTTTTAGTTTCCTATTTTGAGAGAACTCTAACCCTAATGGATATGTAATATAAATAGTCTCTTTCAAACCCTAGAGAAGTTTGTTGCTAGTTAGTATCTTTTGATATTAATTTCTCTAAATTAATTAATATTTTGCAATTATTTACTTTCAATTTCCTTTCCAATTTTCTTCTAAATTGGGTGAGTGTGTGATTGTTCTTATTCCATTCCCTGTTGTTCGACACCCGATCTCACTGGGATTTATTACTTGACAATTATCCTCAGCTTGGGAGCACAGTGTAAGATCACATCACAATATAACACTCAAGAGAGTATATGTGTACAAATTTAGCTCACACTATAATATTTCAAAGAAATAACTAATTTAGCACAACAAAGAATGATGAACTAGGGCTTGATTTACACAAGAATGATGAATACTATGTTAACTTGAGTTTGTATATTCATTAACCCAGACAAGACCAAAAGAATGGGTATAAATAAGCATGGGTTTTAATATGGCCACTGGGGGTAAAAGTAAATCTGTTAGAGTGCATAAAAAACTAGTTGTTATGCAGCTCCCAAGCAAACTAGTCGACTGGATCACCCCTACTAGTTGACTGGTTTTGTTTAAAAGATACGTTGTAGCTTTAGTTGAGTCAACTGGTTCTGTTTAGAAGATATGTTGCAGGCTTCTATCCAACCTAGTACATTGGATCACCCCTACTAGTCGACTAGTTCTATCAAATTTTGTGAACTCCATTTTTTAACAAAACTAAGTCACTTCAAGGACCTAAGGCCATTCTACTCCATTTTAGGCGCCTTTAATAAATATAACCAATTGAGTTCAAGGGTCTTAAATCCCTTCTAGTTCAATTCATGAGCTAAGAGAGTTCATCCTATATAGAAAGATCTTACAGGTTAAGCCTAACACTCTCACAAAAGAAAACTAAAAGTCTTCAACTCTTGAGTCTTCATTTCTTGTGCTTTGGCTTCCATTCTTGATCTTCATTGCCGTTCTCTTTGCTCTTTAATATTATACAATTGATCCACTTAAACTTAGCTTCCATGATTTCCAATTCATACTTGAGCTTAGCTTTCATTGGCTTGCCTTTTACCTTTTTGAGTTCCTATCTTGCAAATTTAACACTCAAATGCTAACTATAGAAACACAAGACAAACAAAGTTGGATTAAAGACATAAAGCTAACATAGTCATTTCTTAATAGCCACACAAACAGAATTGAAACGAGAAAGTGAGAAACAATAGAAAAGGCCTCAAAGTAATCAACGAGAAACAGTAGAAAAAGCCTCAAAAGTAATCAACACTAAAGGTTTGGGTATAAACCCTTTGCTACCCAGAAGGCTTTCAAGTGCTCAACAGCATCATCAGAAGAATATGTAATTGCACAGAACCAACAACAAACCACTACATGTTTATCGAGAGGCAAGTCAGCCAATTCCTGACTATCATTTTTAGTATAACACGAGCATCTACTCATCCATATCACTCTTCCAACTAAAGAGAAGTCAGTGCCTGAATATGAAAATGAGGAACAGAAAGAGAGGACAAGATACTAGAAAAGGAACGGACACGAGGAGACAAATGAAAAAGAAACAAGTTGTTCGATAGGATACCGAATGCAAATGTGAGTACATTTCCTAAGGGCAATTAGAAGATCAATAAAAGAGGAAACAACAGGCGTATCAGAAACCTCTGAAGAAGTAGACAAGAGAAAAGGCAAAGCATTTGAGTATCCAGTCCTTGTCGCTTATGCACCACAGCGGTAGCGGTTCGGGCACTAAAACTGAAGACTCTGAGACACTAACAGAAACAAGGACATGAGGAATTGACAGCGGAATGGAAAAATACTTAAGAATATCCATATCTAAAGACGTGCCTGAGGAAGAAAGGAAGGGTGCACCTTCAAAGAAGGTAACATCAACACTAAATATATTGACAACTGATGAGACTGTGGATTCCAACACTTACATCCTTTTAGAGTTCTAGAATAACCAACAACACA
This sequence comes from Hamamelis virginiana, assembly GCA_017140935.1. Lineage (NCBI taxonomy): Eukaryota > Viridiplantae > Streptophyta > Magnoliopsida > Saxifragales > Hamamelidaceae > Hamamelis > Hamamelis virginiana. The sequence goes on along the minus strand of JAESVK010000356.1, from coordinate 1,577,242 downwards.
CATCTATCAGCATGAGGATTGTTTATAATTGTGATTTCATATTATTTGACCAAGTCAAAGGGTCATATGGACCAATGGATCCATGACAATTGTACCCAGGTTGCCACATGGCAAAGGCCAAGCAACCTCAAGAGACACGAGGATAGAAATGATAAACTCCTTAAGCTAGTACACACATAGTTATTAAAGCGTGTGCCTAGGCGCTCCTAGGAGCAAGGCGCAGGCGGGCACAAGGCTAGGGCTTCGCCTAAGGCTAGGTGAGGCGAGTTCCAACAGGCGCAGTCAAGGTGCGCCTAGGCGGCGGGGCTTTTTTTGTGAGGCGCAAGGCGCACCTGATGGCTTTTTCCAAATTTTTTTAAACTATATTTTGTTTATAAATTCCAGCTGTTAGATTGTTTTGATGAAATCCAGCCATTAGATTTGCCACAAGGGAATCTGTTACTTTAAAAAAAAAAAAAAAAAAAAAGAAAGAAAAGAAAAGTAGAAAGAAGGGAAACAAATCAAAGCCCTAGCGCTCTCATGCTCTCTGCCGTCAGCACCATCAGAGGGAGGCAGCCATTGTTCTTCTCCGTCAAGCTCCAAGCCTCCAACAACTTCTTCAGGTCAATTTTGTTTTTTTGTTTTTTTTTTTTCCTCTTTTTTTTTTTTTTTTTTAAGTCTGGTTTGTTTTTTTTTTTTTTTTTTTTTTCACTCTTCTTCTCCTTCTCCTTCTTCTTCTTCTTCACGTCGGCAACTGGTGCTGCCGTGCTGCACTTCAGTCTTCAGGTCGGCTCTTTTATTTATTTATTTTTTCATCACAGCCGGGTCGGTCAGATTATGTCGTTCTCTCTCTTCTTCTTCTTCTTCTCGGCAGCTGCAACTCTGCAAGACTGCAACTGCTGCTGGCCTGCTGCATTTCACAGCAACTCTGCTGGCCTGCAACTCTAGTGGCCTGCTGGCCTGTTGCTGGCATTCTTCTTCTCTCCCTTGTTTTTTTTTTCACTGATTGGTCTGGCCATCTGAGGTTGCTCTGTTTTTTTTTTTTTTTTTTTCCTTCTTCATGACCCATGTGCTTCCCTGCTTCTTCTCTGTTTTTTTTTTTCCCTTCTGTTTTTTTTTGCCATTGTTATTTGTGCAAACTGCAGGCAGTGCAGCCTTGCTATACAAAACAGAACAAAAAAAATAAAAAACAAGGCAAATAGAATTATAGAAAAACAGTGGACATATCAGCTACCTATTTTCCTTTTTGTTTAGAAATTAGAGATCCTTAGTAGACTAGTTGTTTAGTTTAATTTTATAAGTTGATTACTTCATTGTTGTCATAGGTTCAAAGCTTTGTAATTTATGGTTCCGGGGGATCAAGAAAGGATCCATGATGGAAGCATGCAGCACAGAATCCAAATGACAAAAATTCAATCACTTACAACTTTTTTGGGAAAGTGACAAATGGAGAAATATTTCAGGCCAAACAACATCTAGTTGGAGGGCAAAGAAATGCAAAAGCATGTGCAAAATGTCCGGATCATGTCAAGGAAGAACTACGGGAGTACAAGGCTAAAATAAAAAGACAGAGAAAGAACAAGTGGATATGGTGACCCACTTGCTCGACTTTGATGATACAGATGATGAAGATGAAGATGAAGATGACTTGCAAGAGATTGATCATCGTGGTAAATGAGTTGCAAGCAGCCAAGCTCAAACGGAAGTAGTAAATCGGTGCAATCAAAACTTAAAAAACCAAAGCAAAAGGGGCCGATGGATGCATTCTTTACACCTGACCCAGAGATGGTTGTGAAGGGGAGAAAGGATGGGAAAGGAAAACAAACCACAATTAATGACCATTACAAGAAAGAAGCAAAAGAGAAGGCATGCCAATACATTGCAAGGTGGATGTATGAAGCTATGTTACCATTTAATGCTGTAAATTATGACAGTTTCAAGGTTGCAGTTGAGGCCATTGGCCAATATGGAGTAGGAATGAAACCACCTTGTTACCATGAGGTGAGGGTTCCTCTCCTAAGGAAAGAGTTAGCCCACACAAATAATATAATGAAAGGTTAAGAAAGAGTTAGCCCACACAAATAATATAATGAAAGGTTATAGGGAAGAATGGCCAAGACATGGATGTTCTATAATGTCTGATGGGTGGAAAGACAAGAAAAAGAGGACTTTGACAAATTTTTTAGTGAATTGTGCCAAAGGAACAATGTTTATTGAGTCCATTGATGCTTCTGAGTATAGCAAGACTAGGGAGAGATTGTTTGAGATGCTTGATGGTTGGGTGGAGCAAATTGGGGAAGCTAATGTTGTTCAAGTCATAGCAGATAGGTGCCTCAAATTATGTGATGGCGGGTAACTATTAAATTTCAAATTTATTATACTATATTTTTATTTTCTTCATGAATTGTTTTAGATAGGTTTGTTGGTATAAGTGTTTAATTTAACGTCTAGGTATAATCTAATTAGTATTTAATGAAAATTGAAATCACAATATGGCAATATGTAATAGGGAGATTGCTAGAAGCGAAGCGCCCACATTTATATTGGTCACCATGCGCTGCTCATTGCATAGATTTGATGCTAGAAGACATTGGAAAGATGCCTAACATCAATAAAACGTTGAAAAGAGGACTGGAAGTGAATGGTTTTATATATGCACGTCCAGGCTTGATAAATATGATGAGGCACTTCACAAATCAAAAGGAGTTGGCTAGGCTTGCCATGACCAGATTTGCAACTGCCTTTCTCACTCTAGCAAGTATTCATCGGCAGAAAGCCAATTTGAGAAAAATGTTTACTTTAAAGGATTGGACAACTTCCAAATGGGCAAAGGAGCAAAAGGGTAGAAGGGTTTGTAATACTATTTTGATGCCTTCATTTTGGAAAACCATAGTCTTTTCCCTTAAGTTGACAACTCCAATTGTTGGTGTACTTCGATTGGTTGATGGAGAGAAAAAGCCTCCAATGAGATATATTTATGAGGCCATGGATAGAGCCAGAGAAATTATTGCTATGGTTTACTTGTGTTAGGGTTTGTAGAAGTGAAAGAAGGAGAGAAAAGAGAGAGGAAAAGAATAATAGGCTTTTGTGTGTGTTACCCCACATCAACCCTCACACTATATATAAAATAAATACCAAATGATGAAAGTACAAAGTACCCTTACAGATTAACCTAAAGAACCTAATAACATTTAATATAACATTTAACACGCCCTCTCAAGTTGGAGCATACAAATCAAAAATACCCAGCTTGGAACAGAAAGATTGAAATGGACTGCAAGCCAATGACTTCATAAAAATATCACCAAGTTGATCTGCGGAGCAAACAAATGGAGAGTAACAAGCTCTTTTCGGAGTAATAGATCCCTAATAAAGTGGCAGTCAACTTCAATGTGCTTGGTCCTCTCATGAAAAACGGGATTATTGGCAATGAAGATGGTAGCTTGATTACACAGAACATTTCCAAAGGATTAGGAATGTGAAAGCCAAAATCTCGAAGAAGAGAGCGAACCCATAACATTTCTAATGCAGTATGGGCCATGGCACGATACTCAGCTTCAGCACTAGAGCGGGCAACAACGGTTTGCTTTTTACTGCGCCATGTGACAAGATTACCCCCAACAAATGTACAATAACCAGAAGTAGACCGGCGATCAGAACGAGACCCAACCCAACATGCATCACTGTACCCAATCACAGATAGAGACTCAGACGGCCTATACAACAAGCCACGGCCAAGAGCAGCCTTTAAGTAACGCAAAAATACGGCACACAGCATGAAAATGGGGTTTACGAGGAGCATGCATGAACTGACTAACAACACCAACAGCATACGTAATGTCAGGGCAAGTAACAGTAAGATAAATTAATTTCCCAACCAACTGACGATACTGACCAACGTCATCAAAAAATTCACCTTCCTCACCATCAAGTTTAACAGAAGAATCTATAGGTGTTTCCACTGGTCGAGAGCCTAAGAGACCGGTTTCAGATAAAAGATCAAGGACATATTTATGTTGAGAGAGAGAGATGCCTTTACACGAGTGACCAACTTCAATGCCAAGAAAATATCGAAGGGAACCAAGATCTTTTGTATGGAAATGCTGACCTAAGTATTGTTACAAATCAGCAATACCAACAGAATCACTTCCAGAAATAATGATGTCATCAACATAAACAATTAGAACAACAACACCAGCCGATGAATGACGAACAAAAACAGAGTAATCACAAGTAGAACGTTGGAAACCATACTCTATAACCACTGAACTAAAACGATCAAACCAACCTCGAGGTGACTGTTTCAGTCCATACAAGGCCTTCTTCAACTTGCAAACAAGGCGCTCCTTGCCAAAAAAAAACATACCCAGGAGGTTGATCCATATACACCTCCTCTTGAAGATCACCATGAAGAAAAGCATTCTTAATATCAAGTTAATATAGAGGCCATGACTGACTAACAGCAACTGAAAGAAGGATCCGAACAGAGTTGAGACGAGCAACGGGGAGAAAAAGTCTCCAAATAATCAACACCATAAGTTTGAGTAAAGCCTTTAGCCACTAAACGTGCTTTAAAGCGTTCAACAAAACCATCAGGAAGAAATTTAACAGTATAAACCCAACAACATCCCACAATATTTTTACCAGGCAGAAGAGTGGAAAGCTCCCACGTCTGATTCGCGTGAAGAGCACTCATTTCCTCATCCATAGCTTGCTTCCATCTAGAAGACAACACTGCCTGCTTATAAGAAGAAGGAATGGAAACAAAAGACAAAGAACAAGAAAAACAGCGCAAACTAGGAGAGAGACGATCATAAGATACAAACTGAGCTATTGGATGTTGCGTACATGAACGTTTACCTCGACGAATAGCAATAGGAAGATTATCGGCGACTTAAGTACGAGGAGGCAAAGTAGGATCCTCAGACTGTGAAGAAGTCGGGCCAGGGCCATAAAAGATAACCTGTCTATCTTTAGATCGCTGATAAACCTGTAAAGGTAATGAAGAAGAGTGAGTAGAGGATGGGCTGGATGTGGAAGGCATAATGAGTGGAAGAGTAGGAGATGGGAAGGAAGGCTCCCCCTCACGACAAAAGATAAGATCAGGAGATAAAGACTGACAAGAAGAAGAATAAAATAAGGTGGACTCAAAAAAGGTAACATCTGCACTAACAAAATATCGACGTGACTCAGGACTGTAACATCGATAACCTTTTTGAGTACGAGAATACCCAAGAAAAATACACTTACGAGACCTAGGAGAAAGTTTATCCCGACCAGGATCAAGCACACGAACAAAAGCAATACAACCAAACACACGTGGAGTAAGTGAGAATGGAGATTGATCGGGATATAATAAGGAAAAATGAGTGTGGCGTTGTAAAACAATTGAAGGCTTCCTATTAATAAGAAAACACGCCGTAAGAACAGCATCACCCCAAAAATGTTTAGGAACCTACATATTAAACATCATTGTGCGAGCTACATCTAGAAGATGATGATGCTTGCATTCAGCTACACTATTTTGTTGGGAAGTATGAGTGCAGCTGGTTTGATAAATAATACCTCTATCCACACAAAAGGAATCCATAATTTTTTTAGTGTATTCAAGTGCATTATCAGAACGAAATATCTTAATGCGCTTATTAAATTGAACAAAGATCTCATTATAAAATTTAAAAACAATATGAGGCAACTCAGATTTCTCTTTCATCAAAAATAACCAAGTCATACGGGAATAATCATCAACAAAAATAACAAAGTAATGAAACCCATTTAAAGTTGAAACACAAGAAGGTCCCCACATATCTGTGTGAACAAGATTAAACAACTCAGACTGAAGACTATGACTACTATTAGGAAAAGAACTACGATGGTGTTTCCCTAATTGACAAGCCTCACATTCTAAACTAGAAACATGACTTAAAACTGGAATTGCTTGCTTTAGCTTAGCCAAGGATGGATGACCCAAACGAAAATGCCACTGAAGAGGAGAGACAGCTGAATGCAAGGCGGAAAAACTGTTGGATGAAAAAGCATAGGGATCCAAGATATATAAGCCATCCTTCTCATGCCCCGAACCAATCTTCTTCTTGGCCTTGAGATCCTAAAAAACACAAGAAGAATGAGAGAAAACAATTTCACACTGTAAGTCTTTAGTCAATTGACTTACTGATAGCAAATTAAATGGAAAGTGAGGAGCATAAAAACAGGATGGTAAAGAAAAAGAACTGGTTGGATGAAGAACACCTTGACCTTGACCAGGCTGAGACGAACCATCAGCTAACACAATATGTTGGTTCGCAGGTGTCAAGTCAGTAAAGAGAGAAGATAAATTGGAGAAATTTGTGTTAGCACCAGAATCAATGATCCAAGATAGATTAGATGTAGTAACACAAGCAATATTACCTGAATGTGTTAAGGTGGCAGTGTTAGAAGACGAGGAAAGAGATGAGAGAGGCCCGGAGCGTAAATGCTAAATTAGAAGCTCGCTAAGTTGAGTACTGAGAGCATCATGATGACCGAACCTAAAGCTTGTATGACCAACATTAGACTGGGGCTGAGTGGTACTATCAGTAGCATGGTTCACATAATTTGGCTTGCCATGCTTTATAAAACAGTATGGTTCTGTATGATTAGTACCACCACAATAATCACACTTTCTGTCACCCCGACCACTACTCTGACCCCACCACCACGAGTACCTCCATGGTAATTACGATCACCACGACCTCCACGAGGACCACCACGAGAACTACCACGACCACCACTATGGGTTACCAAAGCAGTAGAATCAAAGGGAGTAACTGTGGGAATAGTGACAGAAGATTAATGCCCTAAGGATGAACGTAACAGTCGAGAATAAGCATTGGCAGCTATAGGTAGAGTCTTACTAGCAAGAATCTAGTCCTTGAAGCCTTGAAGATTAGGATTCAAACCAAAGAGCAATGAAGCAATCATGAATTCCTCCCAATTTTGCTGTTGTTGCTCCAAGTCAGTAGTAAAGGGTCGGTACTGCAATAATTGATTCCAAAGATTCTTTAGAGTACTATTGTGATAACCAAAAATTTTAAAATGCATAATTTTAGAATTTTGTATGAAAATTGGGTCATTTATGTAAATTAAAGCAAATTATATATATAAACAAAAAAAAAAATTATTTATTAAAAATACCAACCATGTCCTTTCTTTTTTTTCCTTTCTAAAAACCAAACAGCCCCCTTTCTTTTTTTCATTTTCTTCATTTGAGAAACCCGATTGAGAGAGAGAGAGGAGAGCTCGAGAGAGAGAACTTGAGAGCCGAGAGTGGGGATCCGCCGTGAAGGTGCTGCAGCCACCATGTCCCGCCGGAGCCGCCGCCGGACTGCAATTCTCGTCGAGGCTAAGGTGAGTCTAAGCATTTTATGTTCTTTTCTTCCTCTTTTTCTTCTTTTCTTGTGGGTATCTACTGTTTCTGGGAGCTAAAAGATTGAAGTAGCTTGCTTGGTTATTTACCACTTCTTCTCCTTTTACATGTTTGGTTCTCTTTTATATTTGAAGTTGATATTGAGTGGATCCACGACGTTTCTGGCTTGTGTCTGAGTTTTGGTGGGTTTTATGGTAAATTTGTTTCGGCTGGGGGTTTAATTTTGTTGAAGAAGCATCCATGGTGTTTTATTTGGGGTTTTGATGAAAGGGTTTTAGCTTGATTTTAACATGCACGCAAAAATGGGTTTGGATTTCACGGGTTTCTTCCAAATTTTGATAAACCATTTTCAAGACTTACCTATTTTGTGTTTCATGGCTGCAACTAGTTGAATATATATGTTTTCAAGGTGGGTTTGATGAATCGAAACTAGTTGGGAAGCTTGCATGTAGGATTTTTTTTTTTTTTGGAACTTGATAACTTACATGTGGAACCCCTGTTTTTGGGAATGCATTTCAGGGCTGTGCTAAGAAAGCCGTGAGCAGCAGCCATGAAAGCTCGGTTTTGAGCTTTGGTTTGGGGTTTTTCAGTATATTCAAATATTCTGTCTTATGATTTAAGTATTATGGGTTTTAACCTTTTAAAAAAAAATAAAACTTGTTAAATCCTGTTGAGCTTCATGTATAAAACCTCACATGTGGATTTTACAAAATATTAGAGTTTGAAAATCTACAATTTTGGTTTTTGAATTATGTATTTCGGTTGAATGCATTTTAATTTATGATTTTGAGTTTAAATAACAAGTTATGTGTTTATGAACATGTATATATGATGATAAAAGGTTTTGAGATATTAAATTTAGGTTCTTGAGCTTGAAAAATCTGCATATGATGTTTAAGTTTCAGCCGTGGGTTTGATCCTCCTTTTCTTTCAAATATTATTTGAAACTTATATTTATAAACTTGCTTGAAGGTAGATTTGTATTTCTGGTGAAGAGTTTAGCAAAGTTTATGGGCTTTAAAAACAGTTTTCAGCCATGTATATAAGTTGTCTCGGGTTCCTTGGGCTTTGATTTTTAAATCTCTGGAAAAATTCCTGTTAAAACCCCTCTCCTTTGAGTTTTGATGGCTGCATTGTTGTTAAATCCCAGTTTATTTCAAGAGACTTGATATATTAGTGAGGATCACCAGCTTGCATATAAGTTATGTTGTTCAAAAAGTAGTTCGTGGCTGGGTTTGAGGCATGTCAGATTTAAACGAGTTTCATTTGTTGCTTGGGTTGATATTTTGGGTTATAAAATTATACTTTTCGGATACATGTGGGTGTTTTGAAGCTGAGTAGTATTTTAATGGAAACTTTGAAGTGTTTAAATAGTTGAAAATGGAAGATCTCACCTGTTGCTGCACAATTTCTGGTTTTAGGTGTAACCATTGTCGATAATGGTTATACCATTATCGATAATGTGGTAAATCCTCGGGTTCATTTATGAGTTAAAGCTTGTTCATGATGGGTTTGTGCGGGTTTGGTTCCTTGCATTCGGGTTTTGTTAATAAGATTTAGCATTTTGAAAATAAGGATGAAGAGCTTTGGGTTACAAGTTGATTTCTTGTGGGTTCTTTGAATTTAAACTTGGTAATGTTTTGATAAAGTTAGGTGAAGTTGGAAATCACTTTTCAGCTAGGTGTTTGCTGCTATGCCATTATCGGTAATGGAATTTAATGGTGCTTTTCTTCCTAGTTTTCCTTTAAATCTTCTTTTCATCATAACTTTTTCGTGTGAACTCCGTTTTTGACTTACTTTATATGCACGAAAAGCTCTCGAGTTGTACCTTCTAAATTTTAAGGTTTTGAGGTCAAATTATTTTTTTTGGAGAGAGATATTTTAGAAATACCAGATTTGCCCCTCGTGTGTGCACTATGTTTTCTTTGGCCTATATCTCCTATTTCGCTTTGTTTTTGGCCATAGAATTTAACGTGTGGCATCTTGACACAACTGGGGATATGTTTCAGAATTTTTAAAGTCTTGGGTTTGGCATTTTGGGGTTTTAAACCCTTAGGGTTACGAGTGAGCAGTTTTGAGAGTTGTATTGTGTTACTTTTGAAACTGTGGATGCTTGTACTTCCTTTTGATCTTTCTTGCTTGCATTATTGTTTGTTTCTCAGTGTTGATTGGGTCCTTTGGAGAACCACTTGCATCGGGTGCATCAGGCATTGCATTAGGAGGCTCGTGGAGCCACAAGGGTTGGAAAAACACAACTGCATTGAGGTAGGGATAAGTAACCTCTTACTGTAATGATAATATGTCTGTTTTACAACTGTTTTTGAGAACTACATGAACATAGATGTTAAACACATTTGAGAATGGTATAACTTACAAATGTTTGAGAACCTTACGGATTATTAGCTTGTTAAATAGATACATGGAATATACTAGTTTAAAGACTATTAAATTGTGTGGCATCTTTATGAAATGAGAACTAAGGCACAAAAATGAAACGTTTTGAGAACTTGTCTATATTTCCTGGCAAACTACTTAGAACTGGGTATTATGTGTATGTGTATATAAAACTGGGGAACAGGCTTTCCAAATGCAGGTTTTATGGAAACACTTGATAAGGGCATATAGTGATAACTGTTTATATCTACACAATATAAATACTTGGTCTAAAGCTCATATGCCTGATTTTCTAGATATATCTATATAAAAGAAAGATGTTGAGATTTTCTTACAACTGTTCCCTTGACTTTTGGGTTGGATTGAATATTTTGAAATGGGAATCAGCCAGGGTACAAAAGTGAATATATATATATATATATATATATATATATATATATATATATATATA
>JAESVK010000356.1:1539879-1567003 GCA_017140935.1 Hamamelis virginiana | reverse complement strand
TATATATATATATATATATATATATATATATATATATATATATATATGTATTTGAATATGACGTGTCTTGAGGATTATTCTGTATATAAGATGATGGCATATGGTTTATCTATTTCACTCCTGTTTTTGGATAATGGTTATGATTGTTTTGAAATAACACTCGATACTTTAATATATGCCACATATTGTAACTTTACCTGCTGGCTTTGGAAATTGGTTTGAATGTATATATATTCTTGCTGCTATGCATGGTTCTGGCTCGGTTTGTATCACAGGGAGGTTTCTTTTTTTAAGGGCCTATGGTCCTGGGTGGAGCCTTAGTGCGGACCCGAAGTTTATAGCCCCGTAGTGGCTCGACAGTTGGCTGTTAAGCAACTGATCGGTTTCTCTCGAGAGGTTTTGGCTGCCGTTGTGCCGGGGGTCTGAGAACAACGAGGTATTGGCTGCCGTTGTGCCGGGGACCTGAGAACAGCGTGGTTTTGGCTATCGTTGTGCCGGAGGCTTTAGCCTGAGAACAACGTCCTGTTATACATTCTATGAGCCTAGTCTTTGAAATTTTGGGCATTATACTGTGTTTATAACTGAGCTTAACTCATTATTTTTCTCTGGTTGATTTATGAACTGAATATAGAACTACTTGACTTAAGCTTTTCACTGAAAGACCACACAAGTTTATAACTGCGTTACCTACTGTTTTATAAACGTTATAGAAACTACGTTTATTTAAAATATTCCATGTATCACTGTATTGTTGTTATTAGTAGAGGTTATCTTATTCCTACTGAGCAAGTGGAAGCTCACCCCTGCTTTTATGCAGCAGATTACAGGTTGGCTTGGGGTTTGCATACTTGATTTGAGTCAAGCCCCTGTTCGAGAGTTATTAGATGACTGACTCCATGGTAGATTCCGCATTGGACCTGCATATAATTGCGATGTGTAATATTTATATTTTCTTGATTTTGGGACTTGCCACTGTTTGTGGCATTGCCTACTTGCCAAGGATGTTGGCATTATTATTATTTGATTTATTATTATTGTATAAGACGTTTGGGACATTTGTATGAGCATAACATTTCATATAGTTAATTATGCCTATATTTCTTGTCTCTCATAAGGATATATGAATGAGCAGGTCAGGTTGTACCTCTATCTTGACACGTGTTGACCTATCCGGAAGGGTCAGTACGATTGTTAGGTTGGGGCGTTACAACTATAATACTCAGCTAATGATTTCTCATTTTGCTTAGTGGAAAAAATCTTATCATACAATTCATAAACCTGAGAGACGTTACTTTTCGTGAAAAAAGAGTCAGTAACAGAGTCCCAAATCTTCTTAGAAGAGTCACAAAACTCAACTGTGGTAACAATATGAGGTTTCATACTATGCTAGAGCCATCTCATAACCACAGAATCATCACACAACCATTCCTCATAATTTTGCTCACTAGGTTTAGGAGGACTATCAGTTAAATATTTCAACTTTCGCTTCCCATTCAAGAAAATCTTGACGACGACATGTGCTCAAGCCAAGTAATTCACACCATTCAACTTCTTGGAGGTAATAGACTTAGGAATATCATCATCCCTACTGACCGAATGCTGCCCAGCAGCGATATTGGAAGATGTTCCCTCAGACATAACAGCATAAGCACCACAAATAGATTCAACACAACAATCAATGACCCCAACTAACAAATCCAACCACCACAATTCCAAATGAGGTCCAATACACCATAAATATAGTACTCAAGGACTGCAAATGTCTCAAATATAGCCACCACAAACTGAATGAAGGTTCAATACACAAAAAAGAGCATCCATGAGCACAAAGGAAGATCAACACAGAAAAAATAAGGACACCGGGGGCTGCCGGTACCCAAAAAAAGTCTCAAAAATCCAAAAAATTTGTGCTACAGCCATGGAAACTTCAAACAACCATCAAGAAGACCCTCTCTGAGTCTAGTCGGCACCTAGGGAGAGAATCTATGTCATTGAAAACTTCCCAAAAACCCTAGAAAATAGATCTGAAAAATAGACCTATTTATTCCGAAAATAAAAGAAAAATATAAAACTCGCATCAAATGGCTCTAAAAAAGAAATTACCACTATAATCAGGAGAAGCGAGCCTACCCCATTGAAAAAAAAAAAAAAAAAAAATTTTTTTGGAAACCAAGGAAGTCTAATGTAGCCGAGAGGGATACTCAACCTGCTCTGATACCAAGTTGAAGTTGAGTCTAGGGTTTACTTGTGTTAGGGTTTGTAGAAGTGAAAGAACAGAGAAAAGAGAGAGGAAAAGAATAATAGGCTTTTGTGTGTGTTACTCCACATCAGCTCTCACACTATATATAATATAAATACCAAATGATAAAAGTACAGAAGTACCCTTACAGATTAACCTAAAGAACCTAATAACATTTAACACAGAGCATTCAAAGAGGATGATTATGTAGTTAAAGATACCTTTGCTATCATTAATGCTAGGAGGAATTGCCAGCTCCATCGACCTTTGCATGCAGTTGGGTACTTTTGAACCCATAATTCTTTTATTCAAACCCATCTATTGAGCAAGATGAAGAGGTGATGATAGGTTTGTATAAGAGCATACAAAGATTGGTTCCCATCGTAGACAAGCAAGATAATATTATTGAGGAGCTCACATTGTATAAGAAGGCTGAGGGTTTCTTTGGGATGAACATGGCTATCACACAAAGAACAAAAATGGCTCCAGGTAAAGTTATTAAAGTATTTATTTTTTTTTAATATTTCAATATTTTATTTTAGAATTTAATAATTAAAGGAACGTTACTAATTAACTATTATAACTATAAACAGCTGAATGGTGGGGTTAGTATGGATCTTCAACTCCAAATTTGCAAGAATTTGCTACAATAGTTCTTAGCCTACCTTGCAGTGCATCTGGTTGTGAAAGAAACTAGAGTGTTTTTGAACATGTAAGTGAATAATGAATACTATATTGTGTCTAAAAATTTATGAAATAAATCACTAGATGTCTATATTATTTTTATGCTAATTAGATATAAATTTTGTAGATCCACAACAAGAAGAGAAATAGACTAGCCCAAAAGCACTTAAATGATTTGGTATTTATCAAGTACAATTGAGCTTTGAGGCAATACAAACTGCGTGATACCATAGACCCCATATCCTTGCAAAATATAAAGAATCCAATGAGTGGTTGGTTGGGAGAATGGATGGAGAGTCCGATGAGGATGCAGATGATGATCTTGTTTTTTGTGATGATTCCTTGATGTGAGGTGATGTTGCTAGAGCTGCAGGAGTTGGAGAGAATGGGTTTGCCACAAGATCAAGTTCAAGCAAGGGATCCACAACAAGAGCACGCCCTTCAAGTTGTAGGACCTCTAGGCTTTCCACTTCAACACCAATTCTAGTGGATGAGAAGAAAGAGGCAAATTCTGATGAAATAGAAGAAGAAGATGATGCGGGTTACAAATCTAATGGTGGCGAGGATGATGATGATGCTAATGTTTTTATTGATGAGGATGATGATTATATTCTTTAGAATGTCATTGGCAATTGGGAACATTATCTTATCCTTTTAAAACTTTTTGCTTTAAACTTGATTTAACATTTCACATTTGAGTGCTTTATGATAATTATAATATCATTGCATTTAAGTTGTCATAATCTAGTTTGAGTTAGCATGATAATTATTATATCATTGCATTTAACAAAGTTTGTATTTTCCTCCTCTCAAAGGCCTATGTAGGAGTTGAACCTACAACCTTTGTATAATTGCACAATGCTCTATTTCTGCTGAAAATGAGAATATTTGGTGGTTATTGCACAGGATTTTAGGAGTAGAATAGGCATGTAAATATAGATAGAAAGAGATTTAGTCAACTGCTAGAAATTAGGGAAATTAGCTGGTGTACAGTTGTTAGTTTCCTAATTTATCTCCCTGTAATTCTATTTAAGAAAAACCTTGTCAACAGTAGTAATTCACGGCAATATACTTTTTTCTCTCCATATTTGTTTATATGGTATCAGAGCATCGATTCCTTTGAAAAGAAAAAAAAAAAACCCTAGCCGTATTAAATCAAAATACCTTTAACACCATGTCTGATGTTGTTTCTAAATCCTCCAAAGACAATGTCCAGCAATCAAAACCCTCTGAATCTCAAGCCAACCTTAATTCCGATTCGAACTCATACTCTGTCCAAATCACTACCATCTGACTGAATGGAGAAAACTTTCTGCGCTGGTCACAATCTGTACGGATGTATATCCGAGGCAAAGGAAAAATCGGATATTTGACTGGAGATAAGAAGGAACCTGCGCCTGAAGATCCAACGTATCCTACTTGGGATGCCGAGAATTCAATGGTGATGATGTGGCTGGTGAACTCCATGAATGAAGATATAAGCTCCAACTATATGTGTTATCACACTGCTAAGGAGCCTTGGGACAATATCAACCAAATGTATTCTGATTTGGGGAATCAATCCCAAGTCTATGAATTAATACTGATACTTGGTGAAATTCGTCAAGGTGAAGACAGTGTCACAAAGTACTTCAATTCTTTGAAGCGTCTGTGGCAGGACCTAGACCTATTCAATGATTACGAGTGGAAGTCTTCTGAAGATTGCAACCATTATCGGAAGACTGTTGAAGATAATTGTATTTTTAAATTTCTCATAGGACTCAATGTTTAGTTTGATGAGGTGAGAGGAAGAATCATTGGCAGGCAGCCTCTTCCCTCAATTGGAGAAGTATTTTCTGAAGTTCGACAGGAGGAAAGTCGCTACCTTGTTATGCTTGGAAAAAAGTCTTCCAGTGGCTCAATTGAAAACTCAACGCTGATTGCCTCCGAGGCGAACGTGAGTCGAGCCATTCCGTGGAAAACTGAAGACAAGCCCCATGTTTGGTGTGACTTTTGTAACAAGCCTCGTCACACACTCGCGAAAACTGCTAGAAGCTCCACGGTAAACCTGGAAGAGCAAACAAAACAACAGAATCTAAAGGGAACTTCTTGATGCCGTTTACAGGATTCTGAGATATCTAAAGGGAACTCCAAGAAGAGGTTTGTTATTTAAGAAGCGTGGCCACTTATAGGTTAAAGTCTATACAGATGCAGATTGGGCAGGATGCATGATTGACAAACGATCAACCTCAGGTTATTGCACGTTCGTTGGGAAAATCTTGTCACGTGGAGGAGCAAGAAACAAAATGTTGTTGCCAGAAGCAGTGCAGAGGCTGAGTTCAAGTCACTTGCTCACAGAATATGTGAAGTGTTATGGATAAAGAGACTTCTAAAAGATTTGAAGATTTCACCTCCTTCTCCTATGAGGGTCTACTGTGACAATAAGGCAGCTATCTCGATTGCTCACAATCCAGTTCTTCACGACAGAACCAAGCACATTGAGGTAGACAAGCACTTTATCAAAGAGAAACTCGAAAGCGGCCTGATTTGTATACCCTATGTTCCTACTACTACTGATCAAGTTGCAGATATACTCACGAAGGGGCTACACAAGAAGCAGTTTGACACTTTGATGGACAAGCTAGCTATGGAAGATATCTACAAGCCAGCTTGAGGGGGAGTGTTGAAAAGGAGAATATTTGGTGGTTATTGCACAGGATTTTAGGAGTAAAATAGGCATGTAAATATAGATAGAAAGAGATTTAGTCAACTGCTAGAAATTAGAGAAATTAGCTGGTGTAAAGTTGTTAGTTTCCTAATTTATCTCCCTATAATTCTATTTAAGAAATACCTTGTAAACAATTATAATTCATGGCAATATACTTTTTTCTCTCCATATTTGTTTATAATTTCTCTAACCAATTGAGCTTATAGGCCAAAAAAAAAATGAGAGGTTTGAATTGTTTGTGTAGATTGATTTATTTTCCTTAGTGGCATTTAATCGAATATTTTAGCACTACTTTTATTAAAATGTGCGCCTCACTTCCCTCAGGCCCGTGCTTCTTTTTGCGCCTTGCGCCTCGGCCCTTTGAGCCTAGGGTGCGCCTTGCGCCTTTAATAACTATGAGTACACACAAGAAGAGAGCCATATGCGTTAGAGAAACTACAAAAGGCATGCGATTAATAAGGTAACACAAGTAAGAATAACATACCCAAAATGGTTCAGGAACATTCAGATTCAACACCCAAAATGGTTCAGGAACTTTCATTTGAATCATAAGGGTCCTATCAGATTCATTTGAAACTAATACCATGCTCATATTCAAAGAGAAAGAACGATACAGAGAAAATAAAGTAGATGGCTTATCCTAGAATGAGATAACCAACCCTTATATAAGCTAATGACCGTAAAGTAACAAATATAACCCTACTACTTAACTCACTTATAACTGTAACAAGGTAAATCTCATTTTACAAACAAAGGAAAAAAAAAATGCATGAAAACAATCTAAAATGAACCCTATATTGTAAAAAATAAGAAACCATATTTTTGTTCCTAAAACCCTAAGAAACTTTTGAAAATAAGAAAATACAGAAAATATTAAATAAAAAGCTCCTAATAATACTTCAAGCACTTAAGGGATAATCTTCTTAGAGGTCTTGCATTAATTAGGGAGAATCAATACCCTTTTGTTAGAGAACCTTGCCCTCAAGTTTCATAAGAGAAGGATAAGGAAGATGTGCAAATCACTATAAAGATCTCTTAAGAAAAGAATCTTTGACTTCCAAACCATCTCCCTGCATTCCTTGATTTAACGGACTAGCACTCTCATCGTTGATCCATCATCCATGATCTTAAGTAGAGTGTGTGGGCCTTCCTAGCAAGTATAGGACCTTCCACTTTGATATTAGGGGGCTATTTGGAACAATTCGAAAACCGGAAAGCGGAATAAAGCAAGGCTAGGTTTTTTTTTTTTATAGTATGGTAACCACGACTCAAGAGGTAACTGTTTTCTCTTTTATTATTTTTTAATGATTTTTTTGGAGAAATCCAGTTTCTACTTATTGGAACAAAAAGTGCGTTTTCATAAGTTGGTTTTCTATCTCAAAAAAATAAAAAATAAAAAATAAAATAAAATGGAGCAGTTGATATTAAGAGCTTTTATACCTAGCTCATTCTCTATCTCACCAACACAACCTTCAACTTGTGAAGAACAGATATGGAAATTGGTAATCTTCTCTCCTCTCATTCAACTGAACATCTCCATGAATATCGAAACTCTCCCTTATCCTTAAATTGAATCTCTCTTGCTACTCTTTATTCTATTATATTCTATTCTATTCATATTTTTTTGGTTCCATCTCCAAGCATGGCTAGGATCAAAGATAGACTTAGAAATCACCAAGCATACTTTAGTTGTGGAAACAAAGGACCCGAATACTGTCTCTTGTCCCTTAAAGCTGAATCTCTCATTGGCTCATTGGCACCACACCTCCTAGGTCGTAGGGCCATGTCATTGGCTTTTTGCCAACAAGTTCAGCACTTACCTCGAACCTAGGGGATTGTTATGCTAGGAGGGCATGCATGCAACATTCAGAGCTTTAAACCGGCCCATTGGCTCGCCTTGCCATCTCACCTATCATCCGATTGGATTCCTTAACTCTTTGCCCCCTCCAGGCGAAAGCCGTAACCGGAGGGGACAAAGAGTTAAGGGTATCCAACCATCAAATACTCCCTCCCTCCCTTTGAAGTTTGGGAGTTCTCTCTCTCTCTCGCTCACTCTCTCAACTACCCTTTGAAGTTTAGGAGTTGACCCAAGGGGAAGGGTCTTAGGCTGGAATCCCCACCTCTAAAGTTTACTTAGACTGAGTCACTGCCTATTCCTCCGTCCCTTGCACACAATTTGCTCCACTCTACCATCCAGTAAGGCTTCCTTGCCATCCTTGCGTGGCTAATTTCCGAGCAACAACCCACTCGCTAGTTCGGGCTTGAAGACAAAGTTTTAAATAAGATGAAAATAACACACGATGGTCGAAGCACGACAGTTTAACTTGTACAGACACAGTATAATTCTGCTCAGTGAAAAATGGGGTCCTTAAGAAATAACAAATTTATTGGATGAGCAAAAATATGCATGTGCAATGCACAAGTCCAATATTGTCTGATGAGTCATTTCAATATCAAATCTCAATCAACATGTAAGTAATTATAAGCGAAAACAATTATTAATGGTACTTTATTCAAACAATCACTGAGCCGAGTCCAGCCAACTCATACATCTAACCAGGGTATTAAAAATCGGACGATCCCATACGTATCGGGCGACACGTATCGGAATTGGAAGGGTCCTGTACGGCTTTACGGGGTTGAATCGGAGGTCACATAGTATCGGTCCCGATCCGATACTTATCGGGGTGTAACGGCCCTGTACACCGTTCCGTTACACCACCTGAAAACCCCCAAATCAAAAATGGCAGAAATTCCTGGCAAATCCGGCCATTTTTTTGCTTTTTCTTAACAAAAAACAGTAAATTCTACCCATTTTATACGTTGAATCTTGAAATTGAGGAGATTAGAAGAAGATATCAAAAGAAGAGAAGGGGAGATGGGTCTGACGAGTCATGAGAGAGAACACAGACCTACATCACCGTCGCCGCCAGCAGTTCACCGCCGGCAACACTGCCGCCGACCAAATCGGGCCTCGCCTTGCCTCCGTCGCCGTCCAGTAACTATGCTGGCTGGTGTTGTCGCCTTGTCGGTAAGTATCCTCCACTCTCCCATCACAACTGCTACTCTGCTTCGGTGAACTCCAGTTTTGTTATAATGGTGGGTCAAAATGGTGTTAAGTGGGTCAAAAGCGGTGAGGTCGAGTTTTGTTATAATGGTGGGTCAAAATTGGTGTTAAGTGAGTCAAAATTGATTTCTTTCATGTTATATTTATTTCATTTTTATTTTTCATTCTTAAAACATTAGTGTGGTTCCAATATTTTGAAAAACCGACCGTTGGATTAGATTATCTACTTATTTATGTTATGTATGCAAAAAATTACAATGATCCAACGATTGGTTTGTGAAAAATATTACTGTGAAAACTTATTGTACTTAGATATTTTAAGAAATAATGCAATTTTTTATACCAAGATGTTTTAAAATCTAACTGTTGGATCAATATGATTTTTGGTATGTATGACTTACATAAGTAGGGTATCTAATCTAATGGCTGATTTCTTAAAATATTGGAACCACACTAGTGTTTTGAGAACAAGGGATAAAAATAGTGGTAAAGCAAGCGGTAATGGGAACCTGTCCCTAACCTTTTTATAGATAATAATTTTTCATTTAAATTTATAAATCAAAAATTTTAAAAAATAAACAAATAAAAAACAATGAAAAATATTTTATAAAATATTTAAAAATTTTAATAATAAATTTTTATTTTTAAAATTTTTTTCATTATTGTTTACTAATTTTTAAAAAAAAAAAATTGTAAAAAACGACCGTTGGATCAATGTGATTTTTTGCATTCATGATAAGTATAAGTGGAACATCAAATCCATCGGTTGGTTTCTCGACATAGTTGTTCCAAATTAGTCAGATGCACTGGGGAGGACAAAAAGGGAGGACAAATGGAATTTTCCTAATTTATTATATAAATCATAAAATTTTAAAAATAAAAACTCTTTGAAAACATAAATATACAGTCCTAGAAGGTTTATACATACATATAACTGCTTTTGGGGGTTGGTGTGGAAAAAAAAAAAAAATCATGGCCACGACGCCTGTACCCGTTACGTATCACCCGATACCCGTTCCCCTTTACCGTTACCCGTTACCCGATACTTAAAACCATGCATCTAACACTTTAAACATACAGGAATTTGGAGACAAGCAAACATGATTTAAAAAAGTTCACAGGGGACCTTTTTTTAATAACTGAAGAGAAAAAATAAATAGATAAATAAAATTACCTCCGTAACAAGTGAATTCTGCATCTGTAAAAGACTTCTGATGTCATCCCCTTCTTTGAAAATCTTTGAACAACCAGGACATCCCGAAAAGTAAAGCATGGCCGACCATGAACCAAAATCTTCAACACCCAGAGATGAAAGCATCGACCTTTCAGATACGAGACCAAATCTTTGCCTTTCAAGAGGCAGAAAGAACTCTCTTGCAATAGTAATGAACTTCGTGAAGAAAGACTCAAATTGATGAAACTCTTCAATGCTACAGGACAGCCCAACATCAACGCTTCTATTCTCAGTCTCTAGGAAAGGAGCACTGCCATTTAGAAAACTGAACTCCCCAAGGCCAGGAATTCCTCTAAACCCATTCTCAACACCACAGCTCATCTTTTCATTTTCCATCCCCTGCTTTTGAGAAAAAAAAGGGAAAGAATTATCATTACTAGCACATTCTCTTCTGTGGATATTTCAAAATCAGATGCATAATGAAGTGCAAATGTGCAATTAGAAACTACCGGCCACCTTCTGGTCTTTCTTCTCACTGGACATCAGTGCTCTACTCGACTCTCCATTTAAATCTGTTCCAAAGAGACCACCTGCAAAGCAACGTTCCTGTCAGTAATGCTGAGGAGCCAAATGACCATTTCAACACTGCACAAATATTAACAAGTGGCAGTTCATGCCAAACACAAACTTATACCAAGAGTCAAAATTTGTAACTATAAATTTATGGTAAACCCGTGCATATGCTTACTAGGACAGAACAGGATAAAAAGAATAAGTTGATGTTGATTTTTCAAAAGCAGAAATTAGAAAAAAGAAACACAAATTGGATCTCCAAAGTGTACACTAACTAACCTACTTTCATCATCTCCACAATACACTTTATGATCTCTACACAGTTCTCTGTCCAACAATGATACCATACTACCTTTTTCATTGACATTTTCACCACAAAAATTTTCATGTTGATGCATATTGGGAATGCAGGACTCTGAGAGCTGGATTATGTTGGGCCCTCTTATGAAGATATAGCAATAAACATACACAAGCAAGAAGGCAAGGAGTAAAGCATGGTCACCAAACAAAATTTATAGAATATTTCAAGTCACTTATGTGAAAAACTGTACACTGACCAACCACTGCTCGAAGTCATTAACCAGCACAAATTGTTTATTGATTGTTATTAAGCTCCAATTTCTTTGCGGATGGTATTAAGAACTAAGAAAGCATAATGAATACTTTGAGAGAGAAACAAAATTCGTTGCAGTTATTCACCAGTGTTTGACACACCTTGTAAACCAAAACCATTCTCAGTTCCGTTGGTATTCCCTTTGGCCAGCAATTTGGGGGTCCATCCACAAAATTCCAGGAGAAGTATAGCCTTGTCAGTTGATTGAAGAAATGATTTCAAATCCTCAGGAGTGTTTAGAGGTTTGAGAGGAAGTTCTTCGGGCAAAAGTGACATTAAAGAATAAATGGAAGATAATATATTTTGTGCACGGAATCTCCCTTGATATTTATAGGACACAGAATGATGGTAGTATAAAAATGTTATTCCCTCCCGAGCACCTATGGTATCTGCCAGTATCCTCTCATTATTTCTATACATAAGCATCAGCTTTAGAGTGCCAAGCTTCTCTTGGTTGTAAGTAACTGCATGAGCTAATTCGGTCATAAGGGATCGAGACTCACCTGACCCTGTGCATCAAAAGACCGAGTTCATCATAACTATGACAAAGAATTCATTTAAATGGCAAAATGTATAAGATTATACTTGGTGCACAGAACTACAGCAAATCATTGATGATGTGTACAAACAATTGGCATAAAGAAATTACATAGCAATAAAAACAATAGCCAAGCTACACATTTTGCAATTAAAGAAGACTTCAATGAGAGCTCAATTGTTACAACAAGAAATATGACAAATTTCCTACATAATTCTCAGCCCACAATTTGACAATATTGCATTTCTAACTTAGTAGTTAACACTTTATATAAGTGTGCGTGTTTGAGTTGAACATGCATGTGTATGTATATATACAAAACCGATCCTGTAAGGACGTCCTTACACTTCTTATCGTCGGCCCACATCACTGGGAGAGGTATTTTGAAAAACCGACCGCTAGATTAGATAATTTTCATATGTATGTCATGTCTACCAAAAATCACAGTGATCCAACGGCTGGTTTTTAAAATACAGACATTTAAACAACTTTGACAGCATCCAACGGTAAATACTGTTAAAGTGTTTCATGAACTGTATTTTGAAAACCAATTATTGGATCATTGTGATTTTTGGTAGACATGACATTCATAAGAAGATTATCTAATCCAATGGTTGGTTTTTCAAAATATCTATCCTATGGCTCCCAAAACGGGTGGACTAATGATAAGGGATCGGTTCTGTATATATATATGTATTATTTGGTTTAAGCGCAGGGCTTCCCACAAGTGAAGAGTACGGGATGAGTTATCTAAACTGTTGAATTTAATCCAACGACATCAACACAGGAGTAATATTGCATATGTTTTAAATTTGTACTTTACTTCCATCACGAATATAACACACTTAAATAATGTACCATTTTTATTATATTTTTATTCTTTGTGAAATTTCTTCAAAACAAATGGTAAATATTTTAAATAAAAATAATTAAATAATAGCAAATGCAGACTTTAAATCTGAACTGTTGGATTTAAATCTAATGGTACAAGAAAAAAAAATCACAAAAACAAACTTAGAACTAAAAAAATTTAAGATTTGAACCCGCTAACAAGGGTAGTGGTTTTGAAAGCTCGCTAACCCTATTAGGGAGTTCAATATATGACGATTAAAATGACAATATACTTTTATGCACATTTATTTAATTAAACATCTCAAAATACTTTTCTACCATTGGCCACACAAATTTTAAATTCAAAGTTTCGAAAAATAACCTTTCATAATTCCTTTTTATTGAACGACCTTTTCAAAGTATTAACTAATTTTTTTATATTCAACCAATGCATCCTTCTATAATTTTCTATGTGGCAACCACCGTGCAGCCACCACACGCACTCTTTCATATCTAAATAAGGACTATACCTGTGAGAAGAAGGCTACACATTATCTTATATACTTATTCTCTAATCTCTTTGTTCTCTTTCACAGACATATAATCTTTAATATGTTAGATCTACGACTGTACATAAATAGAATTATGCTCTTATTTCTCTTCTTAATTCATCTACTCAGCTATGAGATACCACATGGAGAACATGAATGCAATGGGATACATCAAAGAATTTGTGCACATGTAACCAATATATTGGTAAATTATTTGGTCTTATATATGTTTTCTTTGGTCATATGTGCCTCAAAAAATAAACATCCAGTGATGTTTTTCATCACATGCATTTTGCCCTGCTTTTTCACCAGTATATATATTTGTTTTTGGTACCTTAAACTTTCCAATGAATCAAGAACTCCGTAAACTAAGATTATGCGCTAACAAACTGTTCAGGATTTAACGACGAAGACTAAAAATATAAATTCTAACAACATCAATTTTTTTGGCCAAAAAAAAAATCATTCATGATTATTAAGAAACATAAAGAACGTCTTTACATTCAGCTTCCGGGAAAACTAATCTCCGGACACCTGACACTTATTTTCCTTTTCCTGTCAGAAAATGTTGTCAAAGTTTTCCCAGAACATAATTTCCGTCAAAGTTCCACGTCATTAAAATTAAAAATTTATCAGTAACTGCTTATATCATTTCCAAGATTATGAAAATAACGAAGATTATAGATACTTAAAACAAAAATTAGAAAGATATTGCGATCGTTCAAATATATATATATATATATATATATATATAGAGAGAGAGAGAGAGAGAGAGATAGCGATTACAGGGAACCGTGACCATAAGGAGAAGGTGGGGATGGTGACGGATCTGAGAAGAGTAGTTTCGTTTTGTGAGAATCTGCCATTCGATGCTACGACGTTCACCGTCGGATTCAGAAAAAACGGCGAGTGATGAGAGAAGGAGGAGCGAAGCGATAATTAGCGAATACCCCTTCATCGGATTCAAAGCGCACTCTCACTCTCACTCTATACTCTATTGTTGGGTTCAGTTCATAATTCGTACTGATGCTTCACAAGAGAAGGGGCAGAGAGTTTGAGCAGTGCCATTTATTGGCCTACAAGACGGGATGGTTTGATTTTGATGGGCTGAAACCTCCAAACCGATTGATAGTTAGCATAAAAATTGGAGTGTTTTTCAAAAATGACCTATTATAAAAACTATTTCCGAATATGACCCAGTATAGAAATTTATTTTAAGTATGACCGACTTAGGGCCCATTTGGAAACAGAAGCAGAAACAGAAGTAGAAGAGAAGCAGAATCTAGAGAAGCAAAAGCAGAAGTCAGTTACGTTTGGATAGTTTGGATATGCTTATGGTTGTGCTGTTGAAGCAGAAGCAGAAGTCAAGTGCTGCAGAAGCAGAAGTCAATTATGTTTGGATACTGCATTTTAAAGTGCTGTGCTGCAGAAGCAGAAGTCAATTATTTGTTTGGATACCATCTGTTAAAGCTACTTATAATACTGAAATGACCAAATTACCCTTGCAAAAATGTTTTTTTTTATTATTATTATTTTTTTTTTTTGCTTATTTGGCAATCAAAATTCTTTTGGACAAAATTATAATAAAATTATAATTAAGTTATAAAATTTAAATATGTTTCATACAAATGTTAAACTAAAGATAAGTGCAACAAAATTCTGCTTTATATGATAAATTAATACAAAGTAAAGTCTATCTACAAGGACAAGGTTGGCATTTGCAAATTTCATTAACCAAAAGCAACTTGTGCTTTTATGAGACGCAAGTCCTTTGGTGCTTCATGCATTAAGCACAAAAAAGCACATTTTCTTTTTTTTTTTACTTCTCTCTTTTTACCCAAACACACCCGACTTGTGCTTTTGGGCACCAAAAGCAATTTATGTTGCTTCTACTTCTTTATCCAAACAAACACACTGTATTTTAAAGTGCTTTTGGCACTAGAAGTGCTTTTACTGCCTGTTTGAATACCATATGAAGAAGTTGCTTTTAAATATGAATTGACACAATTACCCTTGGCAATAAAATTATAAATAATTTTATTTATAAGGATAAATAATATGAATGATATAAATACTAAATAATTTAAATAATCTTATTTATAATTATAATTTGGGGTTCAAATTAGCGGTCCACTCCTCAATAGGGTAGATGGGATAGGTATTTTGAAAAATCGACCGTTGGATTAGATGCTCGTATTATGTTTGTCATGCCTGCAAAAAATCACAGTGATCCAACAGTTAATTTATGAGAAAACTAACAGATGGGTTATTATGTGGGGGATATGAAGGGAAAGAAAATTGTTTTAGTTATTTTTGTAAGGGTCATATTGGTATTAGGAAATGAATGATATCAAAAGCAAAATCACTTTAAGGAAAATCACCCAACTAGGTGATTCTCAAAAATCAGCTTCTTTCGTTTTTTTCTGATTTTAGAAGCTGTTTTTTTTTTTTTTTTTTTTTTTTTTTTTTTTTTTTTTTTTTTTTTTTGTTTTTTTTTTTTTTTTTTTTTTTTTTTTTTTTTTTTTTTTTTTTTTTTATTTTTTTTTTTTTTTTTTTTTTTTTTTTTTTTTTTTTTTTTTTTTTTTGTCAAATGGTGCACAAGCAACTTTTGATGATGACAAGCAGCTTCTTTGGCTTTTGCTCCTCAATCTAAACGGGCACTTAACCTAGTCAATTCCCACGTGACAATATAACATGTAAAACCCTTTTAAAAATTTCTAGCTAATATAAAAGCCCAAATCATAGATCGATTCTTCAACAAATCAAATGGAATAATTACCAAAAAATAAAAACAAATCAAATGGAAAATATATATATATATCCAAAAGTCTCATTTTGAGTTTTTTTTTATCCAAAAGTCTCATCATCTTTTTACTTTACCCAAAAGTCCAAATTTAAATTTTATTTTACCTAAAAATCCAAAAAACTAATTTATGCATCAATTTTTCAAGCACTTCCAAAAAACTTATGCATCAGTTTTCTGCAAAATGGTTAGTTTCTGCAAAATCAAAGAACAAATTGATGTGTTTTTTATTAAAAATGATTTTTGGGTAAAGTGAAAAGATGGTGGGATTTTTGGGTAAACAAAACTTATAAATAGGACCTATGGGTAAACACAAAACAAAACAAAAAAACAAAAAAACAAAAAAACAAAAAAAAAAAACAAACAAACAAACAAAAAAAAAAAAAAAAAAAAAAAAAAAAACTCATAAAGATGATTCCATGGCTTTTACTTCCTTACTACTACAAAGACATCCCAAACACAAGGGGTTTGTATAATCATTCTGTAACGCCCCAACTTAATATATGTACCAACCCTTCTGGATAGGTTGACACGTATCAAGATAGAGATATAACATGTCCTAATCATTCATATTTCCACATGAGATACAAGGAATACATGTAATGAAATGAAATGTCATGTCCATATATTATATCCTAAACGTCTCATACATAAATAGTAAATCAAAGTCGTAATAATGCCAACAGTTCTCGCAAGTAGGTCTTGTAACAGACAGTAATTAACCTAACTATTCAAATAAGTACAATACATCTTACAAAAGTATGCAAATACTAATGTAAGAACAATCATGAAGCTATCCAACAACCTTCGGCAGAGGATTGTGCTATGCCAAACATACAACCCCCAGTCAACCTACAATCTATTACATAAAAAGCAGGGATGAGCCTCGAATCGCCCAGTAGGAATAATGTAATTATATGAATTAACAATAACACATTGATATATAGAATATTTAAATAAAACTCATATATCCGACGTTTCAAAGATTTTATAAAACAACTTTATAAGTAGCATTTGAAAGATGTGTGGGCTTTGAGTGAAAAATCAAATCCACCAGTATCATGTACAGGGCATATGCCTTATATGTGGAATGGACTGTCACATGTGGGCAGTAGACAAATCACATCGTCATCTATAGCATGGCATATAAGTCACCTCGCAGGTTCATAGTCATATCCATCGGTAAGGAATTAGAATGCGTGGCATATGCGTCACCTCACGGGTCCCTAGCATATTCACACTTGGATCGAATTATATTATATGGCTATTAATTCAAGTTAACAAACATTTAGCTCAATCGGGCTACTATTAAACTATAGGTCGGAGACCGTAGTCACATCCACACCTATATCATAATCAATTAGGGCCATGGGCCCAACCCTCTATGATATAATTTGATCCACATATATAAATATAAATATATCCATGTCCTAAGAATTTAATTTAATAACTATCCATCATGCAATGTCCACCGGGATGAGGCCGGGAACGTACTCTCACCTACCACTTATATCCTCGCATGGTAGAAGAGCAGTAATCAATATCCATCGTAAAGAGGTCAAGGAGTGAACTCACACCTGCACCTACATCACGCATTAAATTCATAACCAAGTAATCCAAAATATGAGTAGGAATTGGCTCAAGTGTAAAGTTAACTACCTCCTTTATTCATAAAATCACTTAGAAAGTAGGGCATACACAAAATATCAACAATATATCATTTCGTAAAATAGTGAAGTAATATGTCCATCAACCATGTTCATAAAACTAATGATAGAAAATGTCCAATTCTCACATTTAAAAATAGTACGTCATTCGTAAAGCATTTCAACATGAAACCTTTAAAAACAATTTTATAATCATGCCACACAATTTCCACAGTTCTTAAACAAATATATTTTATGTATCTGTTTGACAATTCAATAAACAACAGGGTTCACAAGCATTTATAAATCATATCATTCAAAATGTGTTTAAAATTCACATTGTTCTCAAAACAGTTGTAAAATAGATATATCATCATTAACAGTAAAATGTTACTTTTTCGTACCTCAATGCATTGGTGTATACCAACCCTTGTGGCTCCTTGAGCTTCCCAAAAAGTCGAAGAGATAGTCTTCAAGACTATCAAGATATGAAAGAAAAGGCAAACAAAACATATCAAGCTCTTGCCCTAGGCAACCCACACTTTACTGAAATAACCCCACCCTTTATGGGTCTTAAACCATAGCCAATAACCCCTTGTAGGCCCTAAAACCCTTAAAACATAACAAATAAACAAAAGAAACAAAAAATGAAAGAAGGGAACATAGGCCCCTCTGTTGGGGATATATACTAAAAACCATGCTTTTTATGTAATAGACCTAAGTATTTATTTATTAATGAATTCTGATATTGCATTTTAAATGAGAATCTGTATGAGCTATGTTTGCATTATATTATCTTTTAATGTTATGCATGTGTGTCTTTTATTCTACATAGTAGGTGATCTGGTGTGTAGAGTTCGGCTTACACACAGAGGATCAAATCATCAGTTCTTGTAGAATATAAGCTTATTGTTCACAGCCTGTGATGGAACTGGACACACCATCAGTAAGATTGTAGCATAAGATTTCAGTAGGTATGTCTTGACTATGGGGAACGGTTTAGTTCCAACTTATTGTGCTAGTACACTTGCGTATATTGAACGAGACTGTCTTGGGGTAATTGTTTTATACTGACATATTAAACAATTTATACCTCATGGTTATTATGAATGCTTATGCTCTTAATCCCGAAATATTTAATATGCACATACACTTAGTATTTGTTATCTTGATTCACATAGAGTGAGATCTTTTATGGGTCAATAAACTCGATGAGTTGGGTAACAACATTAAGCGTATGATGTATATTAATTATTAACGGAATCCACGTCCTGTAATATGGATTGATGATACCCCCTCGAGGATGCTTATAAGTTTTGATTATGTCAAATCCTGCAGGTGGATTTTGTATCCGACATATCAAATAAGTTAAGTGTAAGGTCTCAAGGAGATTAACAGATGTTGATTAAATAAAATTATCAGTAATTTAATTTAATCAACGGGTATCTGTAATCTTAACGTGGAAAGATTAATAAGTATTTAATAACAAAGAGCTCGAAATAGAATTTCGAATGAGCAAGGGAGTGCAATTATAATTCTTTAGTGGAATGAATTATAATTAATATTTATATTGGGAGCCCGAAACTTATTTGCTTTTAAGTCCCTACCGTAGCCTATATATATGTTATGTTGGGCAGCCTCTAGGTCAGACGAAATATTATTCCTGTAATATGGTTCGTGATTCGTTGAGATCAATCCAGATAGATCTCAAAGGTACGGATTCATCTCTTATGATAAATGATTCGAATTTAATTTTTTTTTGGCATGATCCATAAGCACTATCACGAGTTCATGGGATTTCCGCTCCCAACACCCTCTCTATCTATAGAGAGTCTATCAATAAAAGTCTCACTATCGATAAAAACGAGTTATATCAATAGCTAAATGCTTCCACTTGAAAATAAAGATGAGCCCTCCTTAATAGCTTTGATAGGAGCAGATAGCAGACAGCACTACAACACCCATGCACCAGCCCACCAGAAGAATTAAAAAAAAAAAAAAAAATTACAGCAGAAGGAAGCAAAAAAGAAGAAGAAGAAGAAGAAAATAATAATAAATATATATATCTATACTACTTATAAAAGTCTAAATGATGGAAAAAGTTTTGATTCACTAAAATACCCTTATAATAAATAGTAATGACACTTATGCCATTTTATAATTTTAATTACGTAAAATATCTTTAACTTCTTTATTAGAAATCTTCTTTTTAAATACTTTTTTTTATTCTTAATAACTTTAGAACTTCCCATTATTTATCAAGTTTCTTATTTGTATATAATTCTTTTTTAAAATAAAAATTAATTATACTTTAGTTGTGCATTTTATATATATATATATATATATAGAGGTTTTCTCTTATGAGCATCACCTTACTTTAAGCTAAAGTAAGCATCTAACAGTAGAGCCACCTGTGATGAAATTTTGGAAAACTGACCGTTAGATTAGATACCCCTATAATGTATGTCATGCCTGCCAAAAATCACAGTGATCCAACGGTTAGTTTATGAGAAACTGACTGTGAAAAACTATGATTTTTTTGTTCTTTAAAATGTTATCATTTTTTGGCAGTCAGTTTTCTCATAAACTAACCGTTGGATCACTGTGATTTTTGGCAGGCATGACATACATTATAGGGGTATCTAATCCAACGGTCAGTTTTCTAAAATTTCATCACAGGTGGCGAGACTGTTAGATGCTTACTTTAGCTTAAAGTAAGGTGATGCTCATAAGAGAATTTTTGTATATATATATATATATATATATATATATATATATCAAAGTAGATAAATAGGTATGGTTCTAGACAATTCCACCAATAAAAAATCATAATAATAGGGTCTTTCTAGTTGATTGAAGATTACTTATAATAGTATAGAGTAATTCTTTTTGAATTGAACTCAATTTCTCAAACCTTATAAAATTTCATTATTCGCAATAAAAGTATTGTAAATTAAATTGAAATTATTTTACAATCACGGTCCCATAAAACTCTATCAATCTTCTTAATTCAATTGTAATATTTTTTATAAATACTAACACATTTATAGATTGAACTCAATTGCTCGAAAAATTAAATATTCTATGATTCACACATTATTTATTATTTTCATGAAAAAACTAATATAATTTGACTAATTATCCTACTATAGTTTTATTCATAAATACTGATTCATCACTATATCAGACTTAATTTCTCAAATAATTAAATATTTTAAAATTCACAATTTATTTATTAGTTTAAAAAAAAATTCTAATTATTTTAATAAATTTTGAATATTTTATCTTAATTGTATTGATCACTCTATCACTCAAAGTTGAAGTTTTTAATTTTATAAAAAGATTATCACGTGCATAGCACGTGATGCAATGCTAGTGTATAAAGATTCCCTTTTTATGTGGAAAAGGCCCGCAGGGCCTAAGATCAGGCCGAAAGGCGTAGTCGATGGACCTTAGATTCATGGACCCAATTCAATTCAGCGGGATCTTTCATTCACATTTTTTTCCACCAAGAGCGTTTTATAAAACTCTTTGACCCCCAAATTTGGAGTATCCAACTTTCACGCAATTCACAGCTCATTACATTCAAAAAAAAAAAGATATGGGAATTTCCCATAAGTAATTGAGCGTGAGAGCCAAATGAACCGAAAGATTCATGTTTGGTTCGGGAAGGGATCATGGAAGTTTTGAAATGAATGGAAAGATAATCTACTTTCATTAAGTGATTTATTAGATAATCGAAAGCAGAGGATCTTGAATACTATTCGAAATTCAGAAGAATTACGTAGGGGGGCTATTGAACAGCTGGAAAAAGCCCGGGCCCGCTTACGGAAAGTGGAAATGGAATTGACTTTTTTCTCCAGCAACGGGCTCGATGGAAAAGCACTTGCCATTCGTTGGTTATTAGGGGCATCCCGAAAACGTCCGGGTCGAAATATGGCTTTCAAATTAAGTTCCGAATTAGTGGATGCTGCCAAAGGGAGTGGCGATGCCATACGCAAAAAGGAAGAGACTCATAGAATGGCAGAGGCAAATAGAGCTTTTGCACATTTTCGTTAATCCATGAACAGGATCTATATAGCGTTGTAAATATTAGGCATCTTGCCCGGGGGAAAAGCATATATATATATATAGAAAAATTCTCTAGTGAGCAAATAACAGGAACCCTTGGATTCCCATCTTGAGATGAATCTTCCATTAAGTGAATGGGAATCCAAGGGTTCCTGTTATTTGCTCACTTTAGTTAAAGTGAGCAAATGCTCACTAGAGAAGCTATATATATATATATATATAAAAGAAAGAGAGTTTGTGCTTTTGCGTGATGAAGAGTGGCTGCTCAAGGCTTAATTTATTGAGAAAACATATAATTAATTTAGAAACTCAACAAAGGGATTCTTGAGTTTCTAAAAGAACAAAAATAGAAACAAGCTGAGTTTCTTTTTTCTTTTTTTCTTTTTTGAGACTAGTTAAAAAAAAAAGAAGAAATTGGGAAGTCAGTTAGCAGTGTTCTGAGTTTCTAAATGGAAGTTCATTATACTAAGAAAAAAAACAAAAAGGAGAGAGGATTCACGCTTTTCATGTGGAAGGCCACAGACCAATTCTTCAAGTTTGGAAATGTTGCCAAATAGTTTGCTTTGCAATTCGTGAAAATAATTATTAAAAAAAAAAAAGAAGGTAATTTTCTTGGTGGACAAGTCAGTAGTTTTTATTTTTTATTTTTATTTTTTAAGGTTTACAAAGGATGGTGCTCATGTATACAAGCTACTGACTTGTTTCCAAGCATACTCTTTTGGGAAATTGCCCAAGGATAGTGCATGTATACAACTCACATTGTGGATACATTATTTCACTCCTTCTCTTGCCTCACTAGCTCGCCTATGATGGTTTCCACTTATAGCCAGAAAGTCCAAAATTAGTGATCGGACAATTAAAATTGTATCAATTACCCGTCTTCTAATAAAAAAATTCAAGTGGAGGCTCACACTGCACCAGCCCTCTAACTCCCGACACATTGACAAACTGCAAGCCCCAAAAGAGTATGCTACACAATCAACTTCAACGACTTCAAGTCTCGCCTTCAACACACAACAGGCGCGCATACAGGCCAAGCCTTGAAGTGGGGACATTAAAAAATTGGTGGAGCAAATATCACAGTTTGGTTTGTCAAGAGTCAACAATTCAAATGGTTGATCATTGATTGGCCAATAAAGTAAGTTTAAAATTGGCATTGGTCCCACAAAAATGACCCGCATCAAAAATAGGGTAGGCCCACAGCAACTGACACGTGTTTACACATGAGATGCCACGTCATCACATGATGAGTCAACCTTTCACTGGATGCAAATTCAACTCAAATGCCTTCAAATTCAAATTAAATGTCATAAATGAGAGTCAAATATTCTCTAAATATCTAGTATCCCTTAAATCAAGGGATTCAAATTTTCAAGGATTCCAAACTAGGCTCTCATTCCATACAAGGGAGGATCAGCCAACCAAAGTCTAAACTACAAACTGTCAACCTTCAAACATCCTTCAACTTTTGAAAAAGTCATCAAGCGCAAGACACAAGTGCCGACTCTTTCAACTCTGAAGTATGATTTAAGAACAAGCGTCAACCTCCCTTGGATCAAGATCACATCGAAGATTTAATCAGAGGATCACCATATTCTTTTGTAAAGAATACAAATATACAGAGAGTTTGTAACCCATTCTTTCATAAATTTATAAAATTGATAATTTATCCACTTCTTTAGTGGCTTGATTTCAGGACTTGAAATTTGTGTGTACACTCTACTTTGTCACTTCTTATTAAAGCAAAGA
Source organism: Hamamelis virginiana (assembly GCA_017140935.1). Classification (NCBI taxonomy): domain Eukaryota; kingdom Viridiplantae; phylum Streptophyta; class Magnoliopsida; order Saxifragales; family Hamamelidaceae; genus Hamamelis; species Hamamelis virginiana. The sequence continues at coordinate 1,543,757 of JAESVK010000356.1, read as the reverse complement.
AAACAAGATTTGTATTGCAGCGGCTTGTAAGAGTAAGAGGTTGCTTTGGTGTCTGGTGGAAAGCATAAAGACTAAGTGTGTCATTGAAACAACATGGATGATGATTCTTGGGGAAGATCATTTATTAAAGAAAATGATTCGGGTGGGGATGTCTTGAGAATGTGAGCGAGAGGCCTTCGGTATTAAACTTTGGCTAAGATGTGCCTTGTCTACATCTTATAGCCAAAGTCAAGTATATTATACTACTGTCCTTTTCTATTTGTTTTTGTACCATTTCGGAGAAAAGTATCAAATGCACGTTATGGGAAAAGATGACCTAGCTAGGTGTAATGTAATATTATATATAAATAATGAATTTAAAATTTGTAAACAAAAATTATAAATTGCTTTTACTTTTATATAATATGGCTTAAAATCCATAAAAATAAAATGCGAAAGACTTGTAACATCTAATCCAATGAAAGGTTATTAGTACAGATTAGATATTTTTTTTCATGCATGTCCAAATATTTTTTTTGGACACACTTAGTCTTCGATGTGATCAATTTGTAACATCTAGATTAGATATTTTTTGTAACATCAATTTGTAACATCTAGATTAGACTTGTAACATCTAGATTAGATATTTTTTTTCATGCATGTCCAAATATATCAATGTTAATGTAATATTATATATAAAGACTTGTAACATAAAAATAAAATGCAAAAATTATAAAACTTATAATAAAATTAGATATTTTTTTTCATGCATGTCCAAATATCACTTCATCTACAGATGAAATGGTTCTTGATATATGATCAATTTGTTATTAGTACGACCAGCGCATAGGGTAGTAACATCTAATCCGATGGAAGATTTTTAAAATACATGCAATTAAAAAAAAAATAAAAGAGAGACCAAACCTACATAAGAATGTGTCCCACAAGTCACTAAACCTGCGTAAAAATATTGTGTAACACCCTGTCTATAGATGCTATCCATATTAAATTAAGGGGACACAAATGGCTAGACACACACAAATAGAATATCTACAGTTTCGTATTCGTGATCTGGGCATATATGGGGTACTGATAAGACTAGAGTTGGGGTACCAGATCTGTACCCTACAAGATTATCTAACCATGCTTTGTTTTTGAGAATTATACCAATGGAATTTAGCATTAACAATTCCTGAAGACACACTGGCACAAAATTAGCAGCAAGCCCATTAGTGGGGATGGATTATATTGGGTGACAATTACTGATATCACGCCATCGACTGATTGTATGTCCATAAAATTAGTTAATAGATGTTCGGTTCTAAGTTCCAGCCCACAACCCTACTTCCCTCCAACATTAAAGTATTATGGATTGCAAAAATACCTTACACAATGGATAGATCATATCATGATATTAAAAAAAAAAGGGAGGGGGGACAAGTAGAATTCCGAATGCCATCGTTTGGAAACCATCAGCTCAAAAAACCACCTAAGCAAACTCACAACTGCAACAGGATGAATAACACTCCAGCCAAACCTTCACTACCATCATCAGTACCGGTACCGGTTCCGGTCCCTGTCCCTGTCCCTGTCCCTGTCACGCCCATATTCTCTGTCTAGATCTTTTCCCCTATCCCTCTCTCTGCTTCGGCTCCGTCGCCTATCCCTATAATCGTGTTCCCTGTTCTTGCTGTTGTCCCTCTCATCCCGATCCCTTCCTCTGTCCCTGCTTCTTTCTCTACCATCTCTGTCAATCACACCTTCAAACAAAATGCAAGAGTTCATCAAACCAAATGTTGATTATAAAACAAACTATTTCAATGGATCCTTAGCCAAATGCCAATCCAGTTGACACAACTAAGATAACCATTCAGACTTATTTTAACCCATTAGCGTGTCCTCAAGTCATCAACATTGTTGCCTTCTGGGCTGTTTCAACATAAATTACTAGAGAAATGAAAACTTTCACATTACAACACAACATTTGGGGCATAATATTTTGGCCAACTAAGAGATGATTTGGCCATTTCCAGCATAAATTTTGCTTCAGATTCAGCTATAGAGAAGTGCTATTTCCAGCATAATTTTTTGCTTTATTCACTAAATTTTCAACAAATCCACAGACAAATAAACGCATAAATGAAGCAATAAACCCAAAATAAAAAACCTGATTATAATCCCTACATTCTATTTCAAAGATATTGAAGAGATACATGCCTCTTGTCATACTGAAGAGACATTGAAGGCACTTCGTCTTCCATATTCTATTCCTTCTGATTTCAGTATATGTGATTGGAGCTGTGGCCAAAAGTGGGTTCAGCCAGCCTACTGCCAATCATATCGCACCACATCATTCTATAGAAGGCTACTTAATTTCATCATGCAGCAAAATACCCAGGTATCAAAAGCTGATTGCTTTTATAATTAATGACAACATAACCCTCACACAACAAGGTACTGTAATCCAAAAAAGGGATAGCAACTGAAATTCTTGCAGGAAAACGATTTTAAGAGTAGCTGAACCCAACAGGGCTGCAAGTCCATAATAGAATGAGAGACCCACTAATAGTGCCAATGTGTCTTATGGTTGCATTGTAAGCCAGTGACAGAAGCAAACAAAAGTGTGACCCATACTATGATAAACAATTCCTTAGGTTTCAGCCCCTGAAACAAATTGTCTTGTGCAATGTATCAGTTCCCATAGCTACAGATGGATGAATTGCTTAGGACACTCATCATTTAATTTCAAAAAGTGATCCACTCCTTGAAGAGAAACAGAATTCAAAATAATGAAAAAAGTACCTAGTTCCTCGACCTCCCATCCTGCACGCCCAGCACCTCGAAGCACCTGTCCAGCTTCTGCTTGCTGCGTTTTGGCACGGAACTTCTTCTTCAGATTGCCAAACTCATCATACAACTCACCATCATCCTGAAATTGGATCAGGAAACCTGTTAAAACAAGAATAAAGTAAGCAACATCAAGTAATGTGGATGCATGTTGATCTTTACATCTTCTGCCTCCCGCCGGCGCCGCCTAGTTTCCTCTATTTCTTCTTCATCAAGTTCTTTGTAACCTCCACCACGCCCTCCTCTGTATAAAAATGAAAAAAAAGAAACCTATGATTAACAGTATCCCTAATTTTTACTGATTATTTCTACAAATAAGTTAGCACTTATACCTCTAAGGCATATTAAATTATGATATATATATATATATATATAGAGAGAGAGAGAGAGAGGAGTCCTTTTCTTATGGGTACGTACACATATAAGCTTATGTGAGGACTTGGATTTTTAATTAATGTGGAATAGCTATTTTGAAAAACCAACCATTGGATTAAATACTCTTTTTACAAATGTCATGCATGCCAAAAATTACAAAGATCTGTCGGTCGATTCTAAATTAAAGACTGTGAAAAACTAAAACAATATCTAACGGTAAAAACAATCACAGTTTTTCACACAGTCTGTATTTTAGAAACCGACTGTCGGATCACTCTGATTTTTGGCATGCATGACATGCAAAAGAAGAATATTTAATCCCACAGTCGGTTTTCAAAATACCTATCCCACATTGACCAAAAATCCAAGTCCGCATATAAGGTTGTATGTGTATGTACCTATAAAAAAAAATTATTCTATATATATATATATATATATATATATATATATGTGTGTTCTTATGAGAGATACCACATTTTAACTAAAATCAGCTAAGACCCTTGAGTCATTGGATTGGAATCTTGAGATGAATCATGCATTAAGTGAATGGGAATCCAAGGGCTTGTGCTCTTAGTTGATTTTAGTTAAAATGAGGTATAGCTGATAAGATCAAGATACATACATACATACATATATATATATATATATATATATATATATATATATATATATATATA
>JAESVK010000356.1:1444561-1539869 GCA_017140935.1 Hamamelis virginiana | reverse complement strand
ATATATATATATATATATATATATATATATATATATATATATATATATATATATATATATATAACGAAAAATAAATAGATAAACATAAAACTAAAATTTTTACTAAAACAGAGGTAGTGAAGGATGACATAGTGATTTTAATTTAGTCATCCGGTCCAAAGTCAACTCATGCATTAAATCGTGTGTGAGAAGAGACACTTTGGAAAAGCAATAAAAATCTAAACCAGTTCTTAGAGAATGACATATGTACATCTGATGATCATTCCCACAAACAGTAATGCCAATGACATTCAACATCTCAGCCTTCAGACTACATCATGTTTGGATGTAGTAAATATTAAAGGCACATCACTCAGAAATGCATCGAGCAAACGAGTTTGAGGCATCAAAGGCAAAAAGCTTAGCCATTCATATCAAACTTCAGAGGTTAGGGTTTAGAAAAAACAAATTTAGCAAAATATGACATTTCATTGTATTGACACAAAAAGAGTAGATATAATTCCTTGATTGCATAAGTCATAACTTTTCTAATATTTTTCTATAAAAAGGTTCATCACTGCATAAGTACAACCATATGTACTCTATGATTCCAGATTATGATTTCTCATGTGTAAAAATATCCTTCAATTTCAACTTACAAATTTGTAAAGTTCCACATTAAATGGAATACTTTCCATGTGAGTCTTCTCTATTTCACTTCTTCAACCCTGTTTTCAAAGCTTTAATTTTCTTACCAAAAAGTTAAAAACATAACTTGGGGAACCATTGAAAGAAAAGGAACTCCGCTAGGCTATCCACCTTAAGACGCGTGTTCTAAAACCTAAAGGGGCCTCAGCCCTCATGCATGCATCAATCCCTCGCTATCGATAACAATAGACGAATAATTTGAAAATGGCTTTGGTAATGCCAATTGAGTCGCTTTAGAAAATGTTTCCTCTCAAGATGTGGATAAAAGGAACATATCTAACCAAGACATTGCTACAACTCATGATTATTCAACAAAGCAAGCATACCCCCAATCGAATCATTTCAATGAAAAAAAATCGGAAAACTATCACATGGCTGACAAGGTTACTGAATACCCAATCTTCTTAGAAGCGAACATCACGACATTAAAATCTCCCACCATACACAAAGGGACATTCCAACACCTTTGAATAGCCTCCAACTCCTCCCAAAGGACCCTTCTATCTCTATCAGTTTTGGAACATAGACCCCCTAAAATAGCCAAATTTAAACCATTAACATTTCTAAAGAAACAAGATGTATGCCTGCTCATTCATCATCCTTGATCAATTTAGAATTCCATGAGACGGCCACCCCGCTCAACATACCCTTAACCCCCAATTAAACGCAATTTACAAACTCCGCATCCCAAAGATGCTTGATTTCCTCTCTATTCAAGCTTTCCATTTTAGTTTCTTGAAAAATAATGATATCAACCTTCCATTTATTTAGGGCCACCTTAATCCCTATTTTCTTCTTTTTGGCATTCAATCATCGCACATTACAATATAAATTCTCATTTAAATTCAATTAATAACTCCTCTTGCGTCGTGCTGAGTGTCATATTTTTTCACAGCTGGTCTCAATTCCTGATAAAGGAGGAGGTCTATGACAGACAGCCAACGTAAACCTTATAGTCGTACCTTACGAACATTAATAAAAATATGAAAAGAGTTGGGATGTTTCCTTCTAGCGAAGGACTATATCAGATCTCGGGTGCAATGAAAAATGGGCAAGGGCCAGCTAAGGCGTTCCCTCGAAGCAACACAACACATCAACATTGGAATGCAATGAGAAATAGGCAAGTGCTCTTACACTTTAATGGATGGATGCGGGTAAAGAAGTTAGTCCATTAGAATAGAATTCATTTAGCAACTTGAGACATAGGAACATTAACAAATAAAGGGATGGAGTTAGTAGATACGATGATTAAAGGAATAATTGATATAGATTGTCTATAAGAAACTAAGTTGGTAGAAGAAAATTTTATTGAAATTTATAAATTTTGGTATAAAAGAAAAGAAAAACATAGGGATGGATTAGGAATAATTGCAGATAAACATTTAAAAGAAGTCATCAAAGACATTAATAAGGTGATAGAATAATAGTACTAAAAATTGTATTAGGGGAAGAGTCGATTAATATAGTTAGTGCTTATGCACCCCAAGTAGGTTTAGAAGAATCCATCAAGCAACAATTTTGAGAGCATTTGGGTAGACTAATTAAAGGGATACCTAACAAGAAGAAGATCTTTAGAGGAGGGGATTTTCATACCGGGAAGAATAGTGGAGGGTATAACTGGGTTTACGAATAAATTAAGAGTTATGGTTTTGGAGAAAGGAATGTGTCATGAGACAGTATTTAAAATTCACTATAGCAAATGATCTTGCAATCACTACCACTAGTTTTAAAAAGAGAGATGAACACTAAAAACCAATAAAAAGCAGATCTAATATTCATCAAATATACTTTTTTCCAACTAAGAAGATGGATCAAGGAGTTTGTAAGGATTGTACAGTACTACATGGGAAAAGTTTAACCACGCAACACATATTAGAAGTTTCAGATGTATGTCTTAGAAGATGGAGAGAAAGAATAAGAGAAAAAGACTCGACAACTAGGTGGTGGAATTGGAGAAAAATTTTAAAAGGAAAATGAAATTTAAATGAAGAGACCAATATAAAGTGGAATGAAATGGCCAGTTGCATCAAGAGAATCACAAAAGAAATTCTTATATCAAGGAATCTAGACTTCCATATAAAAAAAACTTGGTGGTGAAATGAGAAGGTTAAATAGCAATTAGGGCAAAACTAGCATGTTATACGATTATACCTAAAATAAGGAATGAGGAAATTTATGAAAGTATAAATTAGCTTAAAAGGAAGCTAAGAAGCAAGTAAGCGAGGCTAAACTCGGGGCATATGATATTTGTACCATAAGTTAGGCACAAAAGATGAGAAGAAACACACACACACACAGTCTATTATAAGGTCCACCACGTAAGGTGACCTATGTACATGGTTCAAAGTATTGGCCGTTCCCGAGTCAACTCGTCTGAGTCAACCAAGTACCGGCGCACACCTAGATGGTATTTCGTCGCGAGTCATGCATCACAGCGAATAAGCTCACACTCGTTCATCTTAGCTGAGACAAGATGAGAAGCCGAGATCGCGGCAACTCGTCTCGGCGGAGATCAATGATACAGTGAGAAAAAAAAAAAAAAAAAAAAAAAACCACCTCAGCAACAGCAGCGAACCACCCTAACCTAGAGAGGAGGAAAAAGAAGAAAGGAAGAAGAAGAAGAATCCGTTGTGGACTTTGCAGTAGTAGACTGTAGAACATAAAAAGGCAAAAAAAAAAAAGGAAGACGAAGCAACGATTAACGGAACAGCAGCCAGCAGATTATTGCTTTCTCTTCTGCTTCCTCTTCTTTTATTTTTTGGTGTCGAGGAGATTAAGGGGCTACTGCAGTGCTGCACTGCTTTTTTTTTTTTTTTTTTTTTTTTTTTTGAGAGGTGCACCTACTTTTTCTTATTTACTTTTCCTCTCTCTGCATCTGCAGACTCTCTCTACTGGTACCTGTAGGAAGATATGAAGATTCTAGACGTATATAAACTTATTTTATTATAACATATAAAATTTACAATTCAGCCCTTATTTTATGATTATTATTAAGAAGGATCTCTCACTTTTTATTTGTTTTATTTACAATTCAACCCCTGTTATTATTATTAAGAAGGGATCTCTACCTCTATTTAGTTGTTTTATTTCTAAAAAACTTCACAATATACTTTTTTACAAAATAAAAATTATGTCTTTTATTAACAATTATGCCCTTTATGTTAAGGACCTTAACATAAACATTTTATACCACTAGCTTCAAAATTTTTTTAACATAATAAATAGGCAAAGGAATTTGAAATCTTAGGGACCTTATGGCATAAAATTAGATACCACTAGATCCATAAGTTCCTAACATAAGCATTTTATACGACTAGTCTAAACTCAAAAGGTTTTTTTTTTTTTTAATATAACAAATAGGCAAAGGAATTTGGAAATCTTAAGAGACCTTATGGTATAAAATTGAACCTCGTAGTAGCATGCTAGTGCCTTTTTTTTATGTTTTTGGTCATATCATGCACTCTAAGCCATTTATTTTGCTTATTTGATGGTTCCAATGTGATTGCCTAATTTTTTCTAATTTTTCTATGATTTAAAAAAATAAATAAATAAATATTGAACATTATTTCATGCCTAAAGTTACATCTCGCTTGATACGCAACAGGACCTCCACAACTGCGACCGAGACGATGTCCATAACCGCAACTTTGAACCATGCCTACGTAAGGCCAATTGTTAAAAATAATTTGAAAAACCGACCATTGGATTAGATAGTCTTCTTATTGATGTCATGATTGCCAAAAATGACAATGATCTAATGGATTTTTGTTTTTTTGTTTTTTTTTTAAATGTCACTGTTAAAAAACAGCGACTTTTTTGTTCTACAAAATATCACTAGTTTTTCACAATCAGTTTTTTCAGAAAACGACCATTGGATTACCGCGTTTTTTGGCGAGCATGACATGAATAGGAAGACATCTAATCGAAAAGTCGGTTTTTTAAAATCTGTTTTTACAATTGGCCCTATGTAGGTCACCTTACACAGCACCTTATAATAGACTCCCTATAATAAATATATATATATAAACTTGCTAGAGTAAGGGAAAGAAAAAATAGAGACATAAACCATGTAATGTGCATTGAAGGTGAGGACAAGAGAGTTTATAAAAAGATGATGAGATTAAAGAAAGGTGGAGAAGTTCTTACAAACTATTTAATGAAAATGATACGGAGAATTTAAACTTAAGAGCACTCAATAATAATATAAGAATTGTATGTTGTTAAGAATAAGAACACCTGATGTGAAAGCAGCTATGACAAAAATGACGATAGGAAAAGTTGTAGGGTCAACAAGAATTCCCATTAAGACTTAGAAGTATATGGATGATGATGGTGGCATAGTTTGGTTGACTAAATTGTATAATAAGATATTGAAGACAAAGGATGCTTGATGAGTGGAGGAAGAGTACTCTAGTGCCTTTATATAAGAACAAAGGTGATATTTAAAGCTGCACTAACCACAATTGCATTAACCTCATGAGTTATACAAATACAAGTAATGGAAAAGTATAGTGATTGCGCAAATAATGAGACTCCAAATAAAAGTGTCAGAAAATCAATTTAGTTTCATACCAAAAGATCAAACATAGAGGCTATTTCTTTACATGGGCTATTGATGGATAAGTATAGTGATTAGTGAAAACAATAGAAAAAAAAAAGGAAAAAAAAAAAGACCTTAACAACCTTAACATGGTGTTCATTGACTTTAAAAAAGCCTATGATAGGGTCACTAGTGGTCTAATGTGGTAGGTATTAGAAAGAATAAAGTATGTGCTAAATATATTGATATAATCAAAGATATGTATGATGGAGTTGTAACTAGTGTTAGAATCATACAAGGAAAAACAAGAGAATTCCCCATTGTAGTAGGCTTGTATAAAGGATTGATGCTAAGTCCTTATCTTTTTGTTTTAATTATTGATGAATTGATTAGACATATTCAAAAAGATGTTCCATGATGCATGTTATATGCTAACAATATAGTATTAGTTGATAAAACTAAAGTAGGAATTAATTCTGAGAAAAAATTATGATGATACACCTTAGAATCTAAAGGGTTTAAGTTAAGTAGGAATAAAACAAAATATATGGAATGTAAATCTAGCCAAACTAGGAGGAATATAAATGAGAGCATAGTGCAAATTGATGGAGAAGAGATATCCAAAAGTGACCATTTTTTTTTTTTTTTTTTGATAAACTAAAAGTATATCTTCATTAATAAAACAATGATGGGCTTAAAGCCTCTGTATATGTGGAGCATATATGCCACAAAGGCACCAAAAAACACAGAAAAAATAATACCCAAATTACAATCTAAGAGAGTCAACAAAACAATAGAATGAACTCCAATCAACAAAAACTGCCAAACCTTTCCAAGCAAAAAGTTCCTCCTTAAAACTCCCAAGAATGTACAGGGGAGCTCCATTCCCTATGAAAATCCTTCGAGGGGATCCTTTGTCCCACTCGTTGTGCATTATTGTGATGGAACCTTTGTAGGCTCCTTCAAAAAGCAGTTGTTGCTAATTTAACCAAGTGTTTTGAGGCGGAGAGGGGTTGGGGAGGAGAGTGGCAGTGTTCCTCATCTATTATATACTAATGATACCATTCCTTCTTTGAACCATCTGGGATTAGTTGCAGTTTCTGAAATGTGTGCTCCTCAGCTTTGAATTGATTTTAGAGCAAAAGATTAATTTGGCGAAGAGCGAGCTACTTGCAGTTGTTAGGTTACAGGGTGGGTACAGCCCCCACTACATATTTGGGTCTTCCTTTGGGGGCTTCATTTAGAAATAAAGCCATTTGGAGCCCAATTGTGGAGGTCTGATAGAAGGTTGAGTGGTTGGCAGAAAGGGTATCTTTTGAAAAGAGGTAAGCTTACGTTGATCAAAAGTATTTTGACAAGTATCCCAACCTACTTTCTATTTGTTTTCAAAATTCCAATGTCCATTACTAAGAGGTTGGAAAATTTGTAGAGGGATATTCTTTGGGCAAGCATGGAAGAAAAGTTTAAGTTCTATCTAGTTGATTGGTACAATTTGCTCCCCAGGAGAGGTAAAAGGTTGGATTTGACAGTTGAACTTGGTCAATAGAGCACTTTTAGGAAAATGGCTATGGAGATTTGCTTCAGAAAGGGAGACCCTTTGGAGAAAAGAGACTTTTTGGAAGTTCGGCACTAAGTAAAGGGATTGGTGGGCTATAGAGACTCATTCCAGTCATGGAGTTAGTCTCTAGAAAATTATTGGGGGGCTTGGGAAGGTGAGGTTTACAGCAAGAAATGGAGAACTTTGGTTTTGGGAAGATATGTGGTGTGCGAATATGTCTTTGAAAGTGAAGTTTCCCGAGCACTCGGCTATAGTAGTGCATAAAGAGCATGGATTTAATTCTGATTGTGTTGAGTGGGTTATTGATGCGATGACATGGGATGTTCAGTTTACAATTGGGACCATTTTCAAAATATTGGATCAATTATCCATAAATATTGCAAAATTAGAGAGGACATTGCCCATCGAATTAGAGTGGGGTGTATGAAGTGGAAAAGTGCTTCTAAAGTAACCGTATAATACCTATCAAGTCAAATCAAATAATTTTACAAGACCGCTTTAAGACCAACTATGCTTTCTGGTAGTGAATGTTGGACAATTAAGAAACAACATGTCCAAAAAATGAGTGTCAAATGTAGACGTTAAGATAAGTAAATGGTAATATATGACAAGATAAAATAAGAAATGAATGCACTCGTAAGAAGGTAAAAATGGCTTCAATTAAGGACAAGGTGATGGAAAGACATGTAAGATGGTTTTGTTTGATAAGCAAAATCATCATCTAAGATGGTTTGGTCATGGGTAAAACAAAGACCTAGGAATGCACCGAGTGCGAAAGGGACACTTGTTTCAAGTCGAAGGTCAAAGACCAAATGAAGGCCGAAAATAACAAGGGTAGAGGTAGTGAGAAAGGACATGTTAAAGACCTAACGGGTAGTATGGCCCTTGATAGAGTTGAATGATGAAAAAGGATACAGGTAGCCAATCCCATGTAGTTGGGATTAAGGCTTAGGTTGGCTGCGTTTAGTAAAGTAAGTTAATGAGAATTTATTCTCCTTCCTTCCCAACAGCTTTCCTCCACTTCCTTTCAAATTACCTTCTTAATTAATAGAACACTACAAATTTTAAGCTCCCTACTTGATCTTCCTCCCGACCAGGTTTTAGTCTCAGAAAATTTTGGTATCAAAGCAGCCACCCAACCCAAAGAAAAAAAGCTCATAAAATTAGGTTTCTTCCCAAGTATTCAAACATATATTGGAATTCAAAGTACAGGCAATTCACATCTACTTGGTTGAAACAATGGTGAATTGCCTGTACTTTCAACGGCAGCATAAAATAAGTATCACTTACAATTCATTATTCTGTTATGCAAGGGGATCGTGATTGAGAGCATGAAGTCTACTTGAAATCACAAGAAAAATTAGTTATTCCACAACATCAAATCGAGTGTACAAGTAAAGTACCTCCTGCCTAAAGAATATAACAACAATTAAAAATCAACAATTACAAACTATCATGATAACTCAAGGGACAATAAAACGATGAATTTCACAATTGTAGTCCAATGGGAATCAAAGTTCAAAACAAGTGAAGGTCTAAGAAGGTATAATCATTTAACTATCACCATTGTAACCCCAAAAAGAAACAGTTCCACATGCATACCTAAGTAAAACAAAGAGATTAAAAGGTCACACAAAAATACTAGGGAAACAACATGAAATACAATAGTTTATTTTAAACGAATGAAACATTAAAATTATATATGTTGGCTAAAAGATAATTGGCTTATTATATTATATACACAGATCAAAATAACCATCATATGGTACCTCACACCACCCTCATTGTGACCAGGTTTATTGGTGTTGCATATATTGCATTTAGTTCTCTTTGCCCAGTTGATATTGCCACACCTGCAACAACAAAAGCACTCAGAATCAGCGATATTAATAGCAATACACTTGTTTGGTTTCTATATGAACATGCTTTTCAAACCCCGTAGTCCAGAATACTCATAATCAAACAACACAACATGCGTATAGACATTATAGCTTCATCACATATACAATAGATATGCTTAATAATAATTAATATTCAAGCAGCATAGATTAGATGGGCCATTTGGGATAGCTTCAAGCCTTCAACTAATGCTTTTGAAGTAGAAGCAGAAGTCAGTTTAAGCAGGGACAGAAGACTGTTGTGTTTGGAAACTGTATTTTAAAAGTGTTGTTGACACTAAAAGTGCTTTTACTGTATGTTTAGATACCATTTGATAGAGCTGCTTATAATCCTAAATTAACACTATTACCCTTGCAGAAATGTGCTTTATTTTCCTACTTGCCAATAAAATTATACATAATAAATAATATAGGTGAAACTACAGTTTGCCCCCTTGAAGTATAGGCCGTTTTTAAATTGCCCCCCTGTGGTATCGATTGAAGCAATATGCCCCCCTAAACTATTTCAATGTAACAAATTGCCCCCTTCTGTCTGTTAAAAATGATGTTAGACTTGTCTTTTTTTGTGCAGCACTTATCCTAAACTGCTAATGTGTCTATAAACATATCCGTGAATTTTCATGATTTTTCTCAATATATTTTAATTTTTATAAATTATTTTCTCTATACAGTAAGTAAAATTCATAATAAATAGAATATATTGAGAAAAATCATGAAACTTCACCAATATGCCTATAAACTTATTAGCAATCTAGGATAAATACTGCATAAAAAAATTAACAAGCCAGATGTCATTTTTCAGTCCAAAAACACAAATGGCTAACTGCGAGAAGGGGCTAATTTGAAAACAGTCAATAGTTCAGGAAGCACATTGCTTCAATCGATACCATAGGGGGAAATTTAAAAACGGCCTATAGTTCGGGGGGGGCAAACTATAATTTCCCCAATAATATAAATAATAAAATTATAAATAAGCTACTAAATTTAACTATGTTTCATATTAATATTAATATAAAGGTTAACTATGTTTCAAATAAATATTAATATAAAGGTTAACTATGTTTGATATAAATATTAATATAAGGTAGGTGTAGAGGTTTAAAGGTTGGGAGGTATTAATTTCTAGTGAAGTACAGGGGCAAAGTTGGCATTTGCAAATTTCATTAACCAAAAGCAACTTGTACTTTTATGAGAAATAGGTCCCTAGGTGATTCATGCATTTAAGCACAACAAAGCACATTTTCTACTGTTTTTTCCTCCTCTCTTTTTACCTAAACACACCCAACTTGTGCTTTTGGGCACCAAAAGCAACTTAGGTTGCTTCTACTTCTGTATCCAAACAAGCACGAAGTATATTATAATACAAAAAACATAATAATTGTATTATTTCTTCTAATAATTTTAGAACATTACAACAACATCAACGATATAGCCTTGACAACGTATCCTAAACTTTTGTCATTAACTGAACATGCCACCTTGGATAATGCCCATATCTGGCATCCACACATCCGTTTTGTACACCAACACAAAGTTAAAATAGATTGGTACCGACTGTGTAAACTGATTTAAGAAAACTACTACTTCAAGGAGGGAAAAATTATGCAACATCTGTATCTCAAAAATATAATGATCAAGAAAACACTAATATGGAAGAATGTGAAAAGAAAGAAATCGAAATGCAAAGAATATAGATCCCATCATTTCTAAATTCCACCATTTGGATGAGTATGTTACGGGCCATTTGAGAAACAAGAAAACCAAGTTTGCTGAAAATAAGTGTAACACTATCCATTCATGGTTTTTCACACAACTTTCAATTATTGATGGAAAATAAAAAATAAAAAACTACAATAAGGAAAATAGGACTATACCTGATCATGAAGATATTGGTCAGCGAAAAAAAAAAAAAAAAGAATTCTAAAAATCTATTGATAATACGAACAAGGACATAAACACTACATAAAACTTAAGCATAAAAAATAATCTTACATCGGACAAGGCCAATCATTCGGACCAAAAAGGCCTGTAGGAGCACCAACCGGACGGCCATGGGCACCAGGATCGGTGCCACCACGACCCCTCCCACGCCCACCAGCCCCCGCACCGCCACCAGAGTGACCAGCAGGCCGAGCACTTCCACAACGGTTGCACACACCACGGAATGCAAAGTTTACATTGGCACAACTGCTACCAAAATAGAGCATAAGGAAGCCACTTACATAACAATTGTAATAATATAATACACATAAATTAGAAGGGTTAAAAAGAGCAAGAAAGAGCTGCTCACCAATCTCACATCACAGACCTTGTATTCGGACACAACCAGTCTCCCTCTTGCTGCCATGCCTTCCCTGAAGCATCACCCCGACCTCTACCTCTTCCACCACTCCCATTCATATCACCGGCATTTTCGTCCAGCTCACCAAAATCACTGGTTACACTTGGCTCAACAGCAAGATTATATGAGTTATCATCTTTGCTCTTCGACTCTGCTATGAAAACTCCAATTGTACTTCCATGGAAGTCCTTGTTGTTGAACCAGTCAACAGCAGCTAATGCAGCATGTGGATCCTCATATGTAACCGTAGCATCTCCCTTTGGCTCATTTGTGACTTTGTCTCGGTATAACCATATCTTTGGTCGACCCGTTCTTTTGTCTTTCTATGAAGTATGAAGCATAAAAATGGAAACAAATGTAGGAACTTTAAGGGAAGGGGGAAGGTAAAAAGGAATAACACAAAGATGTTCATACCAAAGGCTATCAAAACAAGGATTAAAAGCAATTTCAAATAATACCTGGTCAGACTCCATACCTTTACCAACCCAATGGTGCCAAAATACTCAGCCAACATAGTTTCATCAGTCCCAAGGGGCAAGTTACAGACATAGACAGACCCATTTGAAGGGACCCCTTTTCCCGAATAACTTGCCATTTTGCTCCAATCTCATGAAATCACAGCGAACAGAAACAGCACCAAGGTCTCTCTACTAAAACACGTAATTATTATGCGTTCTTGATTCGGAATGCACGCAAAAGGGGGAAAATAAAAACAAATACATACTCCAGATAATAAAAAATTAAAAAAAAAAAAAACAAGCATTTCATTTTCAAACTTATTGAAAGGCATTCGCTGCATTCAGATTCAGAAATCATATATGATTACTACCCTAGAAGGGAAATAGAAAACAGATACAATCTGAAACAGGCACAGCTTGAATAGTATTCAGAAGACTACCAAGCTTGTTTCCCTTTCACTCTTAAAAATGCCGCCCATGGCGTAAGAATATGCATCTAATATATAAATATATATGTGACGGAAGGAAATAAAAGCAGTAATCGTGCACATGTAGTGCCGATCTTGCTCTAGAACTGCGACCTCAGGAAACAAAAAATCGAAGAAGAGACGCAGAAGTAGAAGACGAAAAGAAAAAAGTACCTTGTTTACCGGAGACGATGCCGGAGGAGATTGTATTGCCGGAGATGCTACCGGATGGAGAGAAGCAGGCAGGTGAAGAATCGTTTCCTTCGCTGCAGAAATGCATTAGGGCTTTGTTAGAGGAAACCTCTCCTCTTTTATCTCGTTAGTTTTGCGCTATGGTCCTCCTACTCTTTCTTATTTTTCAATTGACCGGAGTTTAATTTTATTTTTACTTTTTGGTCAAATTATAGAAAACACCCCAGATCATGTTTGGGTTAGGTTTTGCAGTCTCTACTCTCTATACTATAAAATGCATCAAAATAATCACTAAAGTATTTACCCGTTTCAATTTAATCCCTATACTATTACATACATCAAAATTGTCCCTAAAGTATCGATGAGTTTCACTTTTATCTTCATTGCCATTGCATTGTTTAAAATAGGCAAAAAAAGGAGCATGTGTCCTTCACATGCATTAATTAATATTCCAAATGCCTATATAAAGATGATAACTCATATAATCTTGACGCATTTTTCATGTTTGGGTTAGGTTTTTCTACAAAACTTTCATTTACAAAGATTTTTAGAGATTTAAAATTATGTAAAAGATAATATTAAATCAATAAATATGAATTCACTATGTTATATATATATTTATTTATGATATTATTCTGCAAATAGAAAACCAATGTTATTATTCCACATTAAGATTTGCTGAAAATGACATCACATTAAGGTTTGAAATATTTTAAGTTGTGAAAATAGTATATCTTATTAAGTTAAAGATTATATAATAGAAAGATAAAGAATTAATTGCAGAACAAATCGAAACTCCTCAAGTTGGCAACCGAATGAGCAAGTATGCTAGATTAACTCAAGAACAATGCAAACGATATATTCAAAGAAGTGCAGAGAGAAGGAGAATAGCTAATTCGGAAAACCACAATTATAATAGAAGTAGGAGAGTAAGAATTGATTGGTTGCTTAGAGCCCAGTTGAACTCATATGAACTTCAAGGTTAGTTTCATAAATCTATTTAAATGTAAATATAAACTAAAATGATTATTTTATCAACTACAATCGTTATTTTATAATCAAACTAATGTCCAATATCACTGTATAGGCCAAACATTTTATGAACTAGTATGTTCTGCATTACATAAGTTAGAGAACATCCCTTGTTATGTTCATTGCGGTGCAAAAAAATTCCAATACGAGCCATCGACACTTTGTTGTTACAATGGGCAAATTAAGTTGACAACCGTTGATGTTCCAGAAGAGTTACATGATTTATTCACATCTCATTATGAGGAAGCTAAGGAGTTTCGAAGCCTATAATAGTATTTTCTCATTCACATTTTTTGAAGTGACTTTAGATAAGGAGCTCGTGACTGCAAGACGAGGTATTTATACCTTTCATGCATAGGGCCAAATATATCATGATCTTTCATCCTTAATGCCTGAACAAAATGCCCCATGCTACTTTCAATTGTACGTCTACGATAGACATAATGAACTTCAAAATAGAATGAGAATACTGCAAGATGGTAATTTGGACGAGCATATTGTGCAAAAATTAATGGCAGTTCTTCAAAGAAATCCATATGCACAAATTTTGCGGAGGTTAAAGGAACTTACTTCTTATGAAGATTTTGAAAATCGTATTACGAAGGATGTAAGGCTGGATCAACAAGTTTACAACTCACCATCAGCTGATCAAGTTGCTGCCATATGAGTTGAAGGAAATAATCCTAACGTACCTCCTAAGAGAGATATTGTGGTTCATGCACACTCTGGGCACAGACATAGAGTGAGACACTACTTTGGTTGCTATGATCAGGGGTGTACATCGGTCGGTTTGGTCGGTCTATACCCTCATTATATGAACCAAACCAATCATCTCGGTTTGAGGAAAATGAAAACCATTAGGGACCGTGGCACTCATGATAACCAACCAAAATAGGGGATGTTTTTCGGCTTGATTCGGTCGGTTTATCATCGGTTTTGATAGACGCTAATTTGAAAAAAAAAAAAAAAGTGTCACAAAATTGTGTCATCCAAAAAAATTGTCACCGCCAACTCCTATGTTCTCTCTCTTTTCAACTACTAGTAATGCGAAACCTGTTATGCATGAAGTAATTTGAAAATTGTGTCACCCAAAATCAACCACTAGTAATTGGAACCTATTACGCATGAAGTAATTTGAAAATTGTGTCACCCAAAATCAATTACTAGTAATTTTCAAATAAAAATCTATTATGCATGAAATAATCTACAGTAACAAGTACCAATTTCCAAAATAAGTTCCAATTGGGCTAATTCATACAACAACAATCAAACAAGCATGTATTATGCAAATAGTAGGGGTGTACATCGGTCGGTTTGGTCGGTCTATACCCTCATTTTATGAACCAAACCGATCACATCGGTTTGAGGAAAATGAAAACCATTAGGAACCGTGGCACTCATTAAAACCAACCAAATAGGACGGTTTGGTTTGGTTTTGGTCGGTTTAATCGGTCTCGGTCGGTTCTTGAACACCCCTAGCTATGATCCATTACAATATCCTCTATTATTTCCAAGAGGAGAGGTTGGATGGCATCAAAATATCAAGAAGAAAAATCGTGCAGATGAAGGTGATGATGATACCGAGCAACAAGTTAATATTAATTTAACTATACCCACTTTTACATCTGCAGAGAACATTTTTGAGCGAGAACGAGAGGGTAATAGTACATATAAATATTCCTTATTAAACAAATATTTAAGTAAAAGATATATAGTAATTTAAATTAATAATATATAATTTTTAAATGTCTTCTTACATAGATGTTGGACGTGAAACCTTCAGGAAGGTATCTATGACGAGAATACTACTCCTATAAACTACAGATTAGACAAAACAGACAATCCACACTCTTATTGGCCGGTCGATTATTGCAACAATATGCTATAAATATGTGCATAAAGTTTGAAACAACTAGATTGGACTACTATTGTAGGCAGCAATCAAAAGTGAGAGCTGAATTATACCAAAGAATTGTTGACAGCATTACAGCAGGTGAAACAAGAGGAAGCCAAGTTGGGCAAAGGATAATATTACTAGCATCTTTTGTTGGCGGCCCTCGGGACATGCGCCGTAGGTATCTCGATTAAATGGCATTAGTCCAGCGATTTAGAAAACCAAATCTCTTTATTATTATAACATATAACGTGGAGTGGAAAGAGATTAGAGATGAATTAAATGACGGACAGCTCCCTTAAGATAGGCCATATTTGACTTCAAGAGTATTTCGAGCGAAACTGCAAGACTTTAAAGATCAACTCTTCAAGAATGAATATTTGGAAAAGTTGCAGCTCACGTTCATGTCATGGAATTCCAAAAGAGGGTCCTACCACACGCACATATACTAATAATATTAAAGTATGGATACAAGATAATAACTCTGGATTAGTACGATAGATTTGTTTGTGCCAAAATTCTAGATGAACGGATGTGTCCACAACTCCACGAAATAGTGGTTAAGCATATGATGTACAGGCCGTGTAAGGAACTTAATAAAAATAATTCTCGTATGGATACCCGATTTATAGAAAAAGAAATGATAAGCAACAAGTGAGAGTACGAAACAAAATGCTGGACAACAGATGGGTAGTCCCTTATAACCCTTATCTTCTCACAAGATATAATTGTCACATCAACGTTGAGATGTGCTCTAGTTTGAAAGCAGTGAAATATCTTTACAAGTATATCTACAAAGGCCATGATCAGGTTGCTATTTATATTGCATATGCTGAAGGAGAATGTAATTGATGAGATTCAACAGTTCCAAGATGCAAGGTGGGTATTGGCACTGGAAGCGATGTGAAGAATTTTTTAATTCAACTTGAATGAGACTTATCCAGTTGTCATAAACTTGTAGCTACACCTTCCGAATAAATAGTCTGTCTGTTACTAGGAGAACCAGAATCTTGAGAACGTTATTACTTGGGATCATGCTCCAAGAACAATGCTCATTGGATTCTTCAACATGTGTTATAGAGAAAATGAAGCAAGACCATACTTATACAAGGAATTCCCTGAGCATTATGTGGGGAATAACTTGGGTAGATGTTGGACCAAAAGAAATAAAAATGAAGTAATTGGTAGAATAAATGGTGCAAACCCCACAGAAAGAGAGAGATACTATTTATGACTGTTACTGAATCATGTTAGAGGCCCTAGATTGTTCGAGGATCTGCTAATTATTAATGGGGTACAATACTTGACGTTTAGGGAGTCTACCTAAAAGAGGGGATTATTAGAGTCCGACTAAAGCATATCGAAATGTCTACATGAGCCTATTACATTTCAAATGCCACAAGCACTTCACAGGTTATTTGCAACTATATTGGCTTATTGTGAACCGACCAATGTGAGGAAACTTTGGGAAGAATATTTTGAAGCCATGTCCAAAGACTTTAAGCGAATCCATGGGAATTCTATTGATACATAAATATCATACACATTGAAGAGCATCGACTTCTTCTTAAAAAGCACGAGGAAGAGCGCTAAAGAATGTGATTTGCCCACTATAAATTCCAATCTTTGTGAAACAAGGCCTTTTCATTCGAGAGAAATTCTTGAAGAAATGAATGTAGAAATTCCACCTGAAGACTATTCCGCATCCTTGCACTTGAATCGAGAACAAAAGACTGCATATAAAATTGTGATGGATAGAATCCTCTTTGGTTGAAGCGGTGTATTATTTATCGATGGCCCAAATGGAATAGGGAATACACATTTGTATTGTGCACTGCTTGCGAATATAAGATCGAAAGGTATGATAGCACTCGCTACACAACATCGAGCGTAGCAACATCAATAATGCCAAGCGGTCAGACTGCATACTCATGCTTCAAGATACCAATCAACACAACTGAGACGAGTTTATGCAATATTCCAAAACAAAGTGTAACATGAGAGCTACTACAAAAAGCGAAACTTATTATATAGGATGAGGCACCAATGGTAAGCGATTTGCAATTAAAACAGTTGGAAGAAGCTTAAGAGATATAATGAGCAGCACAGATTCATTTGGTGGAAAAGTTATAGTTTTTGGAGGAGATTTTCGCCAAGTGCTGCCAATTTTTCGCCACGGAACAGGAGTAGAAACAGTTAGTGCAAGTTTGGTAAAGTCGCACCTATGGAACCGAATGAAAAAATTAGCTAAACAATAAATATGAGACCAAGGGCAGATCCGGGCTTCAGTGAATTCCTTCTTAGAGTTGGGAATGGTGATGAACCGTCGATCAATGACGATATGATTTTACTTCCAGATAACATAGTGATTAATAATGAGGAAGATGAAATATCAGAAAGCAATCTAATTGAAAGCATCTTCCCATCTTTATAAGAAAATGCCAATTCATCAATATACATGACAAAGCGTGCGATTCTTGCGATAACGAACGAAAACGTGGACATGTTAAATAAGAAATTGATCAATATATTCCCGAGCAATAGCAGAACATTCAATAGTTTTGATGAAGCTATTGATGACACGTATAATTACTATCAATAAGAATTTCTAAATTCACTGACCCCAATGGACTTCCACCGCATAAATTAGAACTCAATCTAGATTGCCTAATAATGCTACTACGAAATTTAGATCCATCAAATGGTTTGTGCAATGGTACAAGAATGGTGTGTAAAAGATTTGCTAATAACGTTATCTATGCAGAGATAACAGTTGGCTAACTTACTAGAAAACAAGTGCTACTTCCAAGAATCCCACTATTGCCGGTCGAAAACCAAGGTTATTCGTTCCAATTCAAGAGAAAACAATTCCCGATACGTCTGTGTTTCGCAATGACCATAAATAAAGCACAAGGTCAAACAATACCAAATATCGGCGTTTATCTACCCTAGCATGTTTTCTCTCATGACCAGTTTTATGTTGCTTTGTCACAAGGAATTTCAATAGCTACAACAAAAGTTTTGGTCAAATCAGAAAGATTGAAACGAAAAAGAGGGACTTATACAAAAAATGTGGTATATAAAAAAGTATTTTTATCGCATAAGTAATGGCATATTTATATTTCGTTAATCTACATGAAACATGCTTATTTATTATAAAATTTGTTTAATTAAATTTACTAATGCTAACAATTTCAAATCAGTATTAAATATTAATATTAATTAAAAAAGCAGTACATTTACTTTATTATTCCAAAGCCTTTACCAACAATAAAAATTATATTACATAGAAATAATTGAAAGTCAAGATGTGTACTGAAGAAGTCCCTTCCACACAACCTTTGCAAATTAATCAATTGCAAAAATACCAAAAGGAGTGGCTCATTAAAGTAAGAGTACTTAGAAGGGGATCAATAGACACATACAACAACAATAAAGGTTCTGCTAATGATGAGGTTAGCTAAGTATAAGTTATTATGTAACTGTGAATTAATGAATATAATATTATTATTATTTATAATTCAATGATTATTATAATAAGTCATTTTATAATGTTATGTTTTTAGGGGACAAGAATTCAAGCACTAATGTTCAATGATGTTGTTACAAAGTTCAGAGATTTGTTTCTAAAATATCGGACTTACTTCGTTTCTAACGGAATAGTAAAGCCAATAAATAAAAAATACGCTAATATTCACGTTGAAATTGAATTGACTTTGACAGTCTATTCGAATGTGGAAGAAGCTTAAGCTGAAATAAAATTGCCAGATATATCATATGACTTCATTCCATTCAAAGAAGCAAATATAAAGGGAAATGGAAATGAAACAATAGGTAAGTCTGTTTAAATATAAATAAAAAATTATAATCACTATCACAAATTTAAGATTATTTATTGTTTTAAATAATATATGCAGATATTATCAGAATTGTTATTAGTGTTAAACCATTGTTTAATTTCAAAAGAGTTGCGGACCGTGCACTGTCAAAGATGCGAAAAATTGTCATCAAGGATACAGAGTATAAAAATTAATCAAACTACATTGTTATTATATTTAAATTATTATATTATAATCAACTAACAATTTTTTTTCCTTCTTCTTTTTTTTTAAAATAGATCAAAGACTATACAGTTGACTTTATGGGGTGATTTGGAAGAAAATGAAGGATAGATAATCGAAGAATTAGCTGCAGAAAAATCAATCATTGCAATATCAAAAGGAAGCATCAATATACGATGGTATTGCCAAATAGTAATATTAATAATTGTTAAAAAGTTTTTAAGTTATTTCTCTCATCTTTTAGATAAATTTCGACTCAAAACCACATTGCTGACAACATTAGAAATAAATCCTGAGATGGAACAAGCACAACAAATGCAAATGCGAGAATGATATATAGAAGAAATATTCTATATTTTACATTTATCAATTGCAATATTTGTTTCATGTTAATAATAATTTAGATATCAAAAATATTATTTCTTTGAACAACTTTAATCATATTAAATTATACATTTATTATAAACTTGTCGATTAATTTCCTTATTGGATGAAGGGAATGAAGAATTTTCTACACATCTCAAAAAAATAAGAGAATCAACAAAGGTTTCACTTGAAGATATAATAAAAGGAAATGCATCTACACAAGATGTATGAATTTGGTTTGTTTATTTATATAATCTTTTATATAACAATAACAAATATGAACTTATATTTTTCTTTTATCTCTAGAAATTATTTTGCACATTTGAATGAGATATTATGAACGTGGAAAGTAAGGAAGAACCATGGTACGATGCTTGAAAAATATGCAACAAAAGGGTTAGCATCACTGAAGATGGAATACGATGCAATGGATGTAATAATTCAAATGTAGAGTATAATCATAGGTACATATCTTAAAATCAATTAAATAATAAAAATTTCATCATTTTCAAATTGATATATATATATATATATATATATATATATATATATATATATATATATATTGAAAAATAATTTGAACGTCTTACATTAATTAGGTATCTTTTAAAGCTGCTTGTAATTGACAGAAATGAAACTGCCATAGTATTTATATTCGATGAAGCAGAAACACTGATTGGATGTCTTGTTCAACAATTTGTCCAATGTAAAAAGAAGGTACAACAAATACATTTATAAGAAATTAAATACTAAATAAAAACATATAAAACTAATTCTGTTTATATTTTGTGACATGAAAAAATGAATTGTGACTTCTGTAAGAATCTTATTAGGCACACGGAAAAAAGTTCTTATTCTTGGTAAGATTAAGCAAAAACAATGAAAATGAAAGAGCGATGGGCCGAATAGTTACGCAAGAAATAGAGGAACTTCCACAAAATTTTGAGCCAATAATTATCTAAGATGGAGGCAATGTTCAGTGGTCAAAAAAAGGAAAGAAAATTAAAAATTGAAAGCTTGAAGCATTGAAGAAAGTTGGTATTTTTTGAAGAAAGCTTTTAAACTTTGTAGAATTAATAGTTTTTAAGTAATATAAACAACATTGGTATCTTTTGAAAGTTTTATTCTGCAGCAACTTTTTATTAGACTTTTCAATTATATGATTTTCGATATTACAATTATAGTGGTTTCTCATGATACAGAATATGTGGATTAATACTCTTTTTAATGTATGAACTAATGTATGATTTGGGCATGTTTTTATATGACTATTTGGTTGTCTTGAATTCATATATATATATATATATATATATATATATATATATATATATTACTCTTATTTCTATTTATTTAAATTTTAGTGGGAATCAGTAAAGAATTCTCCATAATTTTTATTGTCATAATTTAGGCTATAAACTCTTTAAAAGTATGTTTTTTTTTTCATTAATGTATATAGTTCAATAAGAGTACTTTCTGTTAAAATCGTAATTTAAAATAAGTTAAAACATATTTCAAATTAAAAAATATTTTCACGAACGCACGTGTGCACATTCTAGTGTATATATATATATATATATATATATATATATATATATATATATGTACAATTAATTGTACTTTAAAAAAATGAAGAAAGAAAGACATGAGCTTCTTTTCAGTGCGGTTTGTACGATCTGTATTTTCACTCCTAGTTACTTAAACTCATGTTTTTAATTTAAACTTGTGTAAAATACGAGTGATAAGCAATTTGTTGAGTCTTATCAAAAGTTTTTAGGGAAATTACTAATTGTCCCTATGTGCTATCATATTCTTTCACTTTGTGCCCATAGAGTATCAATTTTGACACATTAATCCCCTATTGTTTTGATTTGTGGCATTTTGCACCCTTCTGTCATTTGCCATTTGTTTCTTTGATAAAATATATATATATATATATATATATATATATATATATATATATATATATATATATTGTTAGATTTTTTTTATACAATATTTATCTTAAATTGTTAATGTATTTATACGCATATCAGTGAAGTTTAATAATTTTCTCAATATATTTTAATTTTATGAATTGCTTTCTCCATAAAAATCATAGTGATCTAACAGTCAGTTTCTCAGAAATAACACTGAGAAAAACTGTGACAATTTTCTGCAATCATAGTTTTTCATAATTACATTTTGAAATTTTGACACTGGATCACTGTGATTTTTGGCACGCATAACATCCATAAGTGCATTATCTAATCCAACAGTCAGTTTTTCATGCTTACATAAGATATATAAGCTTATGCTTACTAGATCGGAACTATATATACATATCTATAAATATATATAGAAATGATCAAGTCATCATATGTTTATATAAGCTTATGTAATCATAAAGTCCTTAGATAATTGTGGAATACATATTTTGAAAAACTGATTGTTGAATTAGAAACTATACTTATGCATATCATGTCTGCCAAAAATCCTAGTGTGATCTTATGGTCGGTTTCTCGGAAATGTCACTAAGAAAAATGTGACAGTTTTCAGCAGTCATAGTTCTTCATATCTATATTTTGAAATTTTGACATTGGATCATCATGATTTTTGGTATGCAAGATATCTCAAAGTAGAGTATCTAATCCAACGGTTAGTTTTAAAAATATACATCCCACAATTATTTATTGGCTTTATGCTTACATAACTTACATAATTTATGTAAGCATGTGCTGACTAGATCTGATTGTGTATGTATGTGTGTATATATATATATATTGAAATGTTCTAGTTAGTTACTCCTTACTTTAATTAAAATCAGCTAAAAAATCCAAGTCCTTAGATTTTTATTTTATTTTATTATTATTATTTTTTACAATGAATCATGCATTAAGTGAAAAGAAATCCAATGGTTTGGATTTCTTAGATGATTTTAGTTAAAGTAAGGTATAGCTGATTAAGATTAGCTAATCCAATGCGTGAAACAATTTGATTTAATATTATTTTTACATAATTTTAAATCTCTAAAAATTATGCAATTTTGCTACTAATTTCATCAAACAAATCTTAATGTGCTTATTTATTAAAGATTTAAGTATTTATAAGAAAGATAATTCCTAGCATTACATTGTATTCGATGTACATGTAATATTTTTTTTTTAAATATCTTAAAGGAATCAACTATATTGTAAACAATACAACTAAAATAAATAACTAAAGTTGTTAAAAACTTTCATTTATAAAATTTTTTAGAGATTTAAAATTATGTAAAAATAATAGGGCAATTTCCATGAATAATACTAAGTTTCCAAAATATTACGGCTACGAACCCGATCCAAAACTAATTATGCAAATATTTTTTTAGGACATAAATACCCTCCACTCATATGGGTATTTACAGTTTGACTATTGAAATGGTCAAAATTTTTGTACGGATGCATTAAAAAAAATTGAAGAATCACCGATAATCAACACAATCCCCAATTTTGTGTATAATCCCAAATCCCCAACAGTACAAAGGATCACTAGAATTACAAATTATCACCAATCCCCTATATTACTAAGAATACCCAATAAAGTAGACAAGATTTGAATGATTTGATGTTCTTGGAAAGCGCAAACTGAATGAATGGCGTGCATGATGTTGATGTGACATAAAGTGGATTGGGGATTCTGTTTATTTTTTGGGATTATACATAAAATTGGGGATCCTGTACAAAAAATTCGGGGGGACATTGAATGACCAACATTAAATGCTGACGTGACAAAAAGTGAATTGAGGATTCTTAACAATATTGGTAATTATTAGATAAATTGGGAATTGGGGATTCTGTTTATTTTTGGGGATTATACATAAAATTGGGGATCCTGTACAAAAAATTCAGGGGACATTGAATGACCAACATTAAATGTTGATGTGACTTAAAGTGGATTGGGGATTCTTAACAATATTGGTAATTATTAGATAAATTAGGGACTGGGGATTCTGTTTATTTTTGGGGATTATACATAAAATTGGGGATCGTGTACAAATTGGTCAAACTTCAATTTTGAGGGTAATTTCGTCCAAAAAACAGTAATAGGTGTATAGCCGTAATATGTTTTGGATCGGGTTCGTAGCCGTAATATTTTGGAAACTTAGGATTATTCATGGAAACTGCCCAAAATAATATTAAATCGTTAAATATGAATTCAATACGTTACATAATTTTTATAATAGAAATAAAATCAATTTTTTTGAAAAATTAGTAGCAAAATTGCATTTGTTTTTTATTTTTTGAAAATAACAGATTGAATGTAAATTATACCATATTCAGTTATTTGACAACCAAGTTATATAAGTATTTATAAAAAAAATTAATTTGATTTGAAAAAAAAAATAAATTTGTGGTATTTTATGAAATCATACTTATTAATAGAATTTTAATTTAATTTAGAGTACTTTTTATTGTAACTAATAAATGATAAAGAAACTATTTTTCTACTGTCCTAAACACCGGTGTTACATCCCTAGTCAGCCAAGTTGAGTGGGAATGAGCTCTTAAAGGAAGACATGCATTCATTACATCTACCCTCTCATCAAGAGCAGAGCTACCCTTTAGTGATGGTGTGCCAATAAATTCAAACATAAATATTTATAATGTATAGGTAATAAAATGTAAAGCCTTGCAAGTGGCAACCCTAGTCCAATCCCATGGGTGCCTCTAGGCCCCACTGACCCACTCGGCCACTTCCATTCCCAAAGGCCAAAAGGCAAAAGCAAAAGGATACAAAAGGCCTTTTTGACATTTCATATTTTGATAGAATATAAGGTCCTTTTCGTCACTTATAATCTTTTTTTTTTTTTTACCTCATTACACTCTATTCCCACTTTCCCTAATATCTTTTCCAGTTATTGCCACTTTTTTTAGTTTCTAGCTTTCTAGGGCTTTAGTACTTTGGATGTTTGAGGGCTTCGTAACATAGGCTGTGCCATCATTGTAAAGTCTAAGGCTTTTATTTGTATCAACAAAACACACACTTTCTCCCTCTATCAGGTACAAAGTATATTTTCTCTCTCTTGAAGGTTTTGTCATTATTAATGTATTGGTAAACAAGCAAAGCATTAAGATACCAATTTAAAGTTATGCTAATTACTCTATCACACACAAAAAAAAAAAATCGATACCAATTAAAAAAAAAATTAAAGACATTGTTTACAAACAATACCAAATACTAAACCAAAAAAAAAAAAAAAAAAAAACCCAACACTCCCCCAAAAAAAAAAAAAAAAAAAAAAAATTCTCTACTCTCCCCCTAAATATATCATCTCTTCCCTTTTTTGCCACGAATAGACAAAGGAAAATAAAATCATTTCAATCAAGAGAAAAATAGGGGTATAGAAGAATTTTAGTTTTCTTGTATATTTTGCTCATTTAAAAATAAACAATAACACTATAACTAGGTAGTGTACCATGTTGAGAAATAATATTAAAAAAATAAATTTCAAAACTTTTATTTATTAATTTAATTTAATTTAATTTGATATTTATGGATTTGATCAAATTTTTGTTAAGTAGTTATTAGGGGGAGTTAGACTTAACCTAGCCTATATCTAATTTTCCATAGTTTCTCTTATAATTTTTGTTTTGTTGGGCAACTTTATTGAAGACGGGTTTATTTGTCTTCCATTGGACGTACCCATTAAAGACCTAGCTGTGAGCTATTTGGGATCGTATCTCTGAAGGACTGTTCTTACTTATCTTTTTCATTTCTTACATTTTTCTTATATATATAAAATAGTTTATTTATTTTGTTAAGTAGTTAGTTGTTAATTGGTAATTAGATCAAATTGGTTTAAATTTATGTTAAAGTTAAATAAAATTAATATACCTTCAAAATAATTCCAACAATCTAAAGGTACTAGTGATCTAATTTAATTTGAGTTGTCTTAATTTTGGTAGCTATTATTCAATTTGCTTGCTTACGAGCTTAATGGTTTATTATATTTTATAGCCTTGAATTTATTTTGTTAGACCTAAGGTCCTTAACCTTATTTTGATGATAACTAAACCATACTTTATATCTAACAAATGGTTAGTGTTGTCTCCATAGATTTGAAGTTATATCTTGTTGGAGCTCATCAACATATCACAAGCAATTCAATGCGCATCATATTCAATTAAAGGTCATGAAGTTCAAACCTTGAAGATCAACTTGAAGGCAAAGCTTATGAAGATCATTTTGAAGCCAAGTTGCTCTCCTTGTGTTAGGAACATTATGTAAGGCATTTCTTATGTTCAATATTGCATAGCTCAAGAGAAAACCATTATTAATTCATGTTGCATTAGCATTCATGCTTGGAAAATGTTTTCAAACTTATCCAAAAATGCTCTTGAACCTTAGTTAACTTATTCATGTGTCATAAGTTGATTTGGACTTAAGAAACTCAAAATTTTGGCATTTAAACTTTTCTAGTTGACTAACACTTTATTCCTAGTCGACTAAGTGTAGGTCAGAGGCCATGTTTTGAGAAGTCTTAAGCTAGTCGACTAAACATCATGGACTAGTCGACTAACTGTTTCCTAGTCGACTAAGATCCTTGTTCCAGTCGACTAAGAACAGGTCAGAAGCCATGTTTGAGAAGCAGAGCTACTGGTCGACTAAGACACATCTTATAGTCGACTAATCGATCCCGAAAAATTTTCCAAAGTGAATTTTAAAGCTTCTAGTCGACTAAATATTCTTGTTTCGGTCAACTAAGAAAACCCAGAAATGTTTCAAAAGTTTTTAACTGAGCTAGTCGACCAACTCCCTATTCCTAGTAAACTAACCGAGCCCGGGAAGCCAAATAGCTTTGAAAAATTGCTCGATATTTGACTAATCATATTGTCCTAGTCGACTAACGACTCTGTAACTTCAGAACAACTCTTTCTCTTTATAGCAAATCAAGCATTAAATGAGCCCTAACCACTCCCCCCTTCTCCAATCAGACTTATGGGATTTCAAACGGTCATTTTGGCCATTGTTCATTATATATAGAGCTCTTGCTCTCATTTATGAACTACCTACAATATTGTTCATCATTTATTGAAATCATTTATTGTGAGCATTCATCATTCAAGCTTCTCTTTGTGAAATCTCTTTGAGCTATACTTATTGAGCATTTGAGAAGTCGTTAGTTGAACTTGTATTTATTACAAATCTGCTTATTGAAGCATTCATTGTATTGTTCTTCAATCACTTGTATTTATTGTGTGACTTAAGGGTTTTGAGAAACTCTTGTGGGTTAAAATCTACCACCTTGAAAGTAGATTGTGGGTGAGTGTCTTCCACTTTGTAAAGAAGGCTGCAAAGATTTCTCCACCTTGAAGGAGCTCCATAGTGGATTAATCCTCGAGATGGAGATCTTGAGGCGTGGACTTAGGCGGAGATCGAACCACGTTAAATCCTTGTGTTTGAATCTTTCTAACACAACCTCTTTCATTTCAAATTATTTATTTACTTGCTTTATTTGTTGAGTTGATATCTTATCTTGCATTCTAGTTATCTACAGTTCAATTTCAAAAACTTCTATCCCATTAATAAATCAGTTTTTATTTGCCTATACTCTATTCACCCCCCTCTAGAGTATATTGATTGCTCTGCAATCAATGCATTTATTGAGTCTTTTTGACTAACTATTGATGGATTATACTTGAACTTTGTTATTTGATAGCCATAAAGCATGACCTTGATATTTTTAACTTGTTTTGTAAGAATTATTCATAAAAGTGGCAATTTGAGCATGCGCGAGGTTGGTTTCTACATTCTCCCTCAGATGAAGCTACAAGTGGAATCAATGGGAAGGGAAAACACTCAGAGGGGTACAAGGAAACTCATGGGAAGCTTTTGGAAGCAAAAAAGGAGAAATTGGGATCATCGATAGAGTTTCTATCGATCCTCTATCGATAGAGGGTGCCTATCGATAGACAGGACTGCCCCTCTATCAATAGACAGGGGCCATGTTTTCCCATTTTTCATCTCTATCAATAGACCATCCCTTGCCTATCGATAGAAGTGCCCTCGGGAGTCGTGCCCGCGATTTTTAACTACTTATTATGCTATTTTTGGACAGTTCTATTTTAGCAGGTTTCTTGTAAAGTATTTAAGTGAACTTTTCTGAGTTATTAGGGGGAGTTAGACTTAACCTATCCTCGTTACACACTCTCTTTGGATTCTCTCCATTCTCTCTCTTCTCTCCCATCATTTACCTTGGATTTTGGGCTGCCATGGCAGGACTGAAGACTATTGGTGATTCAACGCCGATCATGAGCAGTTAGAGTCCTCTCCTTGGGTGTAGATGAAGCTTGGTTAGTGGTTTTTATTATGTATTGATTAAGGTTTAAGGTTTTGTAATAAGTTTATGACAATTGTACGACTTAGAGAGATTACTGTCTTATGTAATCCGTTCTTTTAATGTTATATATTTGGAATATGAATGTTTTTTGTGATTTCACTCATATTGGTTGTGCAATAGCTCCGATCGACATATGCCTTGTTTGGATGAGTCTTACTAAATGAACATAATCATAATATATTTATGATGATTTATTCTTGTAGTTTAGATCATCACCGTTCATAAACGATTGTGAAATCTTAATGTTAATCACATGCATGGTAATTCCCTTAACTTAAGTGGATTCGAAAACCCAAGGTTTCCTTTTATTTGATTTAATCATCAGTATTAATTTCGTTAGTTTAAACAAACAACCAACTCATCAAATCAAGAAATTGTTCGGTAACTAGAATCGAGTTCGTATTAACTTCTCATAACTCAGCCATTAGTCCCTGTGGTTCGACACCCGTGCACAAACCACTATTTCAACGAATTGAGGTTTAAAGCACGAGTACTTTTATAAATTTAAATCTTGATCACAAATAAGGAAATAACCTCCCTTGTTTGGGCTGATCAAATTTTGTATATTTTGGGCCAACATATTTGTTCTTGTATTGGTGACATGTGCAGCACTTGCATCCATAGCATTTGTTTATACCTATTCTGGTTGCATTAGATTTATTATTTTAACAATCACAGTGCATTGGTTCAAGTAGATTGCAAATTACAAATTATATATATTATACTTTACGTAGCTTGTTGAAAGCATTGTTATATATAACCATTCTGATTGCATAAATTGAGTTTATCAATTTAAAATTAAAATTAAAAAAATCTTCCCAGTTCATTGTTCTATTTAAAAAAAAAAAATTTCACGGTACGATTTTTATTCCTACCATTTGCATGTATGTTACAGCCCAATTAAAATATTTGTTATTATTATATTCAAAGTGCTTAAATTTTAGGTTGAAATCTTTATATAATTCAAAATAAATTGTTTGGTTTATTTCAATCTATTATTAAATAATAGTATTTAAATTTATATTCTTTTGTATCTCATGGGTAGAAAACTTTGGAATAATCCACTTATATTCTAGCTTTGAAAGTTGTTACAAATTATTAAATTTAATATTTAATTCAATTTAGTGGACTGTTTAAATTTTGATTGCAAAAAAATTGAATTGATTTTATTATTATATAACTATTCGGTGAATTGAATTTTGTAATTGTTAACCAATTAATTAACATTACCGTTAGCCCACTTATTGTCTATTTGAAAGTTATAGAAATTATTATTATTATTTTAAAGTTTTAATTCAATTGTATATCCTAGCGGACTGTTATATTATTAAGTTAAAAAAAAAAAATCATTCAATCATAAATGAACAACATTATTATTGGTGGACTGTTTTGTTATTTTAAATTCAAGGTTTGACCTAATTGCAAATTAATAATACTGTTTTGTTATTAATAATTTGGTGAAAGGAAATCGATAGAATGGATTCGCAGCAGAAGACATACGATAAAATTTTTGAAAGAACTGAATCCACTATCAAAATCCAGCAGGATTTCGAACAAGCATCGAATCATGAATTTATAAAACAAGAATGCATTTAAACAACTTTAAAGTACACTTACTTGAATTCCTTTTGCTGTAGCTTTTGTCGAATCCAAGCTCCAAAAGAATGAAGCCTCCAACAGTATCCACACAACCACAAAACCTCTAGATACCTTGCAACTTCTCAACAACTTGGAAGAGGCAAGCTAGAAGAGGGGAGAGAGAGCATGAAAATTGAGAGAGAGAATCCCTTGGTGACTCACGGCCCTAGGGTTTCCTGTCTTCTATTTTTGCCTCTTCTTTCTTTTGATAAGTGGTGACTTGATTATTAGTTATGACCATTCATCATCTATTTATAGAGAACCTCTAGGGTTTCTATTTAACAGTCTTCATATTTATGAATTAGCCCCTTAATTATTAACTATTAATAATAAGGCACATGCGAATTATAAATTAGAATATTCCCCTTCTCTCTTTAATTCAAGAGACTCACTTATGCTCTTTATGTGTGTGACCTATTGGGTTCATCCTAACCTAGTAGTGGACCGGGACATCTCATGTTCCCAAAATATAAACTTTCTATTTATAGTTCAATTGGAACAATTCCAAATTTGCCCTCAATTATAACACATATCATTAGGCCTTCACTAGTCATGAGTGACGTTTAGCAACATATCATGACGTACCCTTGGTATGGGGAATAGCAGAACTATGTGAACCCTTCATGTTACTTAATCCTTCATCCCCTAATGTCACTGTAAAGATAATTAGGCATGGTTATAAGTCAAACCCCTATCTTAACAACTTGTTATATGTTCTACAAAGTATAATCTCAATAAGATGAACTCGGTGAAACTCTTTTACAGTTCACTTATCACTTTGGCCAGAGATTCAAACTGAGGATTATCTTTGTGAACTAACCCTGACATTCTCTTTCATAAAAGTGAGAGTGATGATTCCTTATTGCACACTCATCTATCTTCATGCATAACCTATTAGAGCCAATGAGTACCAATTACATCATTATGGTTGAGGATGTACGAGATACTATCAAACCCTAACAACTCATGCATAAGATAGCTATGGTGTCTCAGGTCTAAGGACTCCCAATTAAATGGACGTAACAAAAGAATATTCTTTTGAGTTAAACTCCATAGGAATATTCTTGCAGATCAAGTTCAGTGTACATGATTTCTAACATGCACCCACAGATTAACTATAGTGTCATTACACTGATAGGAAAGACTACTTATCCCCCCATTGGAGTCAGTTTAAATCTATGCTACTCTTATTGGTTTATAAAAGTCCACTTTAATAAACCTATGAGCAGGAACTTCTTTAGAATAAATGTGTATGATAAATACAAGTCTCCCCATCTCAAAAACTTGAGATATATATTTCTCTTATCATTTATTCATGGACCTTATCATATGTGTGTGTGTATATATATATATATATATATATATAAATATATACGACAAGTTATACCTTTTAATTAATTTAATATGAAATTGACATGCCTTTTAGGATTGGTTTTAGGGTATATCTCTAACAATCTCCCACTTGCACTAAAGCCAATCACCATAGTATCGTATACTAGCCTTCGTAAGACAAGGCTTATAACACTCACAAGGTGTTATGGCAAATGAGACTCTATGCAAACAATTTTTGTAATTTATTATTTTCAATAATAGTAATTAAACTAAAATTCTGCTGCCAACTCTGATGTCCTAGTAAATGAGACCTATGTTTTCGAAAGAAAACAATATATATACTAGACATCCCTTTAGGCAAATTGTAAATAGCATCAATTTCTTTATATATATATATATATATATATACAAGTATCACATTCTTAAACTCTTTTAAGAATATACTTGCCTCTATTCAGAATCCCTATTCTGAATTGTAACGCTCCAACTTGACGTTATATACCAACCATCAATGATAGGTTGACACGTGTCAAACTGAAGATACAACCCGATAAGCTCATTGATATTTCCATGCACAGGAGATAACATAATATTTATATTAAAACATGAAGTGAAATGTACATACATATGTCCCAATTCGTACTATACATATAGAAACTTTACTATTTTGAATATAAAACATCAAAATGCCAACACCCTTGGCACATGGGTACAAACCATAATATACACATTATGTTTATAAAGTCAAAATTCTATCCCTGCTATTAACAAAATGCAGGAATATACCAAAAACTATTGCTCCAAAGGCAAAATGCATTATACTCCGTTATGTAAGCTATTGACATCCTCCTGAAAATCTGCTACATAAAAGCAAAAATGTGCTTCAACTTGCTCAGTAGAAATATTATCCTCAACTATCAATAATAATATCGATGCATGAATTATCTGAGTCAATGACACAAAACAATATTCTTTAATCAAGTCATAAGAAATCTATGTGGCATTCAATTATATAAATCATTTCCATATCAATCAAAACAGTTGACTCCAGTAAATATCACATTCGCTGCATTCAGGCTAACTAGCCCCTAGCTCAGCCAGGCTAAAATTACAACCATTACACGGTTTTTATTCTACCTCTACGGGTAATTTATTTAGTTGCCATTGCTCGGTCAACTCTAGCCATTTACGAGGCTGCTCGCTTTGGGTCCGCTTTATGGCTCCACCCAGAACCATGGGCCCTGATTTACTACAATATAACTGAGCCAGGTTCCAAATATTCTATCCATGCTCATTAATGAATACTTATTCATATCATAGAACAAATACAATTCATTTAAATAAATAAAATCATAAACAGTAGAGCATGTTTTATAATTATAAAACATTCAAGTACATCATCTCATATCTTTCATATTTCAATACCAATTATGCCACATATAATGTTCAAAAGATTATAATCACATGCATAAGTGTTATTCTCAAAATTATCAATATAAGCCATTCCAGGAAAACATACTATTATTGCTAGCGATGATAGTTATATTCCTACCTTTTATATTGAAAATTCTAGCTTGCAAACAGATTATCAACTGGACTCTCAGGATCTGAAATAAAAGATAAATAATGCAATTTAACCTCTAACTCAAGAATATACACCAATAAAATTATAAACCAAGGCCTTAAATCCCAAAGACCTTAACTTTACTCTCCTCTTTAAACCTTTAAAACAGAAAAATAACTAATTTGGTCATAAATGGTAGCTTAGTCGACTAGGCACTTTGAGTTAGTTGACTAACAAGTCTATTAGTCGACTAGTCAACATAATTAGTCGACTAAAGGAAGTCTCATACAAAAACTAGTTGCTTATTCAAAATTCAGGATGCACTAGTCGACTAGGCATATGGGTTAGTCGACTACTGATCTGCAAAATTAACCATTTTCGAAATTTATCATACATTAGTCGACTAGGCCTATTGGTTTAGTCGACTAATCATTTGCAGAATTTCAGAAATCCAAATTTTACACTTCCAAAATCTCAATTTAACACCAACCTTCAATATGAAACTCAATTCCAACCAAAAGAACTTTAAATAATCTAAATAAACTATCTTTTATACACATCCAACACTATATTCTCAAAATCAAACTTGGATTCAATTCAAAAACCTAAAAACCCATTTAACATTCATAATCAAAACCAAATGAAATATATAACTCAAATCCTTCCAAAATCATGCTAAACCATCTTCAATAACATCCTAAATCACTTTATTTTACAAATTCAAAGCTTAAAACCCAAAACCCAAAACCACAAAAATGGTTTTGAAGAAAAGTGAAGAAGATGAAGAAACTAAGAATTCAAACATGCTTACCTTTTTCCAACGAAACGATATCAACTACAAATACCAAATTTCAGCTAAGATTCTCTCTCTCTCTCCCGAGCTTTCTCTTTCTCTCTCGAACTCTCTCTCTACAGACTAGAATTGTAAGAAAAGAGTTTTGATAAGTATAAAAGTATAAAAGTTTTATACTTATCTAATGGCATAGTTGTAAATAACTCAAAGTTTAAAATTTAATTATTTTTTTTAACATTAAAATACTATTATAAAAATACAGGATATCACATGAATACTAACCAATATCTGCTAACATCTACTTGCAGCATTAATGATATTGACTTAAGTACATTTCTTTCCCGCCCCCACAAAGGGCTTAGTTCGTAGAGTCATAATACTCCTATCTTTATTTATATGAGTTCCCATATTTCTCAAATATTATACTCATAAGTAATCCCTCACAAAATCAAGATTTTTGAGAGATTAGAATCCCTATAATGATTATGGAATTTATAATACTACGCTTAGTATTTAAAGTATGTACTTTATAAAGAATACTTAAAAATTACTTTAATGTCATGTAAGCTCCCACTTTCCTTTATAAAACATTCTAGGATAATTTTATGCATTAAACTTTTTAATCACATAAATTACCTTTTGATGTTTTATCAAGGTATATTTCTCAAATATGTGGAAACATTGTATTTCAATAACTTTTATTGAGAATACTATCTTTTGAAGTTTATTTGAAATTATCTCATAGTTTTAAATAATCAACAAAACAAAACGTTTTACCTTTTATAACCTTAACCTGTTTTAAGGTTATTATTATACATATAAGATTCAAACAAATATTCTTAATATTTTTCTTTTAATCTTTACTTCATATGAATCAATTGAACACTTCAATAGTTCATACTTTGAATCATTTGAATATTTCAAACATTCAAATAGATATAAAGTATCCAAACTAAAATACTAGGTTTATACATCTCATGTATTATCCTTTTATAATCACTTTAATTGAATAATGTGATTTGTTCATATTAATTAATGAATCAAGATTCATTGATTAATATCATCCATAAGTTGAATAATATATATATAAATATCATTTTATTCATCACATTCATAAAGAGTAAAAAACTTTAAATTATTTGCCAGAATAAATCCAAAATATATTCAATATATTAGATAAACTGTTTGAAATAAACAAACCAAATAAAACTTTAAACATAATGTTTTAAAATATAATTGGCAATACTATAAAGTTTTTAAACATCTAAATAAACTAGTTAAGTATCAATCTTCTATGTTGAATGCAGTAACTCTTGATACATCTTCAAAGAGAGCTCGATATCTACTCGACCTTCTGCTTCCCATTGTCTCCTACATACAATCGCATTTTATAAGAAAAACACAATTAGGTATCACATACCATAAGCAAAATAATACTAATTCTCAATTAGTAGATGAATAAAGCATAAAACGTACCATTAAAAGAACCATTCTTCAAAGAAGCTAAGTACTCCTTGCAGTTTCCCTTCCAGACATTATCCTATAGTTCTTATATATCCATTATATTATATATATGTTTATAAAACAAGATTCAAGTTGTTAATTGAAGAGGGCTCATCCATCATTAAAGCTAAGCTCAAGTGAACTTGTTGAACATTCACTTTTGAGCATGGAGCAAAGAGCTATAACTTTATTGAAGTAAAAAATCAAGCCAAGTACAAGCGTTGAAGATTCTTTATGAATATCTTAATTTCTTTCTTGTGTAAGAGTGCTTAGGATTTATATTGTAAATCTCTCTTTATGATGAACTATAATTAGCTCAATTGACCATGACATATAAGACCATACCTTTGAAAATTGTTTTAAACTCACATTGGTCAAAATTGTTTTAAACTCATAGTGGGCTATTTGGAATCAAAGACAAAAAGTTTTTACACTTATTGTTTTGGCTTACAAACTTTGAAAAACATTTTAAACTAAGTCAAAAATGTCTTTGAACACTTATTTAACTAGTCCATATGTTGGAAGTTGATTTGGACTCAAGAAATCTCAAATATTGGCTTTACAACATAGCTAGTCGACTAAACTAATTGACCTAGTGGACTAAGTATGATGTCAGCCGCCAAATTATGAGAAATCTTGTTCTAGTCGACTAACCATGTGTACTAGTCAACTAACTTGCCTTCTAGTCGACTAAGTCCTTTGTCTCAGTCGACTAATCGAAGGTCAGTAGCTTTGTTTTGAGATGCAGTTCTTCTAGTCGATTAAACCTAGTTGCCTAGTCGACTAATCGATTCCGGAAAGCTTATTTTAAGTATTTTAAATGGCCTAGTCGACTAACCCTTTAGTCCTAGTCGACTAATCGTTCCCAAATTTCAAATTGCAAAACTTTCCAGTATAGTAGTGGACTAACCCCTTTTGTCTAGACGTCTAAGACTTGTCTACTGCTCAATAACGACTAGTTTTGAAAAGCCCCAACAGCTCTATTTTTGTGCCTAATGACCATATTCTTTGATGGGCTTATAAATATTCATTATATAAGTCCTGAATCAACTAATGATCACACACAAACTTATACCAATTTAGTATTCAACATTATTGTGTGAATTAGTCAATTGATTCATCATTCTCTCTTGAAGCCAAAATTAGTTCATTTATTTGAGAGATATTAGTGTGAGCTTTATCTATTACAAAGCAGCTTGCTGAAGCACTTATTGTATTTGTTCTCTCTATTCATGTGTAATTTTGTGTGAATAAGGGTTGGGTTGTAACCTTTGTGAAGCTTGAAGTTTGGTGTTCAAATTCAAGCTTGTGAGAAGTCTCTTTGTGAGCATTTGTGATCTCTTGGTGAGATTGGGTGAGAATCTTCCACCGTTAAAGAAGATTGTGGGTGAGGGTCTTTCACATTGTAAAGAAGACTGTATAAAGGTTTCTCCTCCTTGAAGGATTACATCCTATAGTGGATTGTGGAATCCTCGAGACGGAGATCTTGAGGCATGGATGTAGGCGGAGACCGAACCACGTTAAATCCTTGTGTTTGAATTTCTCTAATTCTTCTCTTGCATATCAACTTATTCTTGCTATATTAATTGTTCAGTTGTGATTCAATCTTATTTTCTCTCCTTTCCAATTAAATTTATTAACTTGTTTATCTTCCGCTGAATTTAATGTGACCATAATTTTATTTGGTAATTATTCTTAAAAGTTTGCATATACTCTATTCACCCCCTATAGAAGTATATACTTGGGCCAGCATTGTATAATACATGAAGTAACACCACCTTATTCACCTCAATCTAATGGTGTGAGAGTCCAAAAATTTTAAAATTATTATTTTACGTTTTAACTTAAGTTTTACAGCCAAACATCCCCTAAAGTTTTATAGCCAAACAACCCCTATGTTTAACAGCCAAACAACCCCTTAAATTTTAATTAAAAAACGTAGCCAGCCCCTTATTTCTTTCATTTCACATTTGTGAAGAGTGGGTTTGAGAGAGAGACTTGAAGTCGAGAGTGAGAGAGAGACCCGAGAGAGAGAAAGAGAGCAGCAGCCGGACCTCACCGGATTTCTAGCC
Source organism: Hamamelis virginiana (assembly GCA_017140935.1). Taxonomy (NCBI): domain Eukaryota; kingdom Viridiplantae; phylum Streptophyta; class Magnoliopsida; order Saxifragales; family Hamamelidaceae; genus Hamamelis; species Hamamelis virginiana. The sequence goes on along the minus strand of JAESVK010000356.1, from coordinate 1,503,114 downwards.
GGAATCTCACCTAAAAGTCGTCGGAATTTATGGTTTTCATCCTTCCTTGGTTGTGAAGTAAGTCTATGTTTTTTTTATGTTTAATTTCTTGCCTTCTTCTCCCTTTATTTGATCGGATTTGTGGAGTTTTGGGATAGATGACTGTCTGCATGTTCTATTTCTTCTTTTCCTCTTTACATTTTCGAATCAAAAAGGAGTTTCAAAACTTTGATTTTCTGTTTTTAAAAACGTGCGTGCAAGGATGGACTGGGTTTCATGGTTTTGCTACAAATCTGGATATATACATGTATTGTTTCAAAAAGTCACCTATTTTTGAATTCAATCCGCTACTCATGCTTAGATTCATGTATGAGATGATGTATTTGGGATAGATTTTGGACATGCATGCACGGCTTAGTTGGTTTTTCTAAACATTTATGGGTTTGATTATGTTCTTGGTGGATTTCCCTCTAAACTGACTTTTAACGATGGATTTTATGTTTATGAACCTGCTGTGAGTAGATTTTAACTGCAATGAGGTTTTAAATAAAACTTTTGAGTTTGAAAACTGATTTTGGTATTTCTCTTGAAAGCCCTTGTTTTGAGAAAACATTCCTGAACTGTGCAAGTAAAAGTTTCTTGTGTTTTTATGTTCATTTTGGGTTTAGTAGGTGGATCAAGTCTACTCTGAGTTTGCATGTAATGATTCAACTATGGAATGTTTTATTTTTGAGTTTTAAATGAACTGGGTTGAGGGCTACCGTGAGCAGCAGCCACGGTTGCTCAATATTAAGCTTGGGATTTGGGTTTTGTGATTTTATATTTTGGATGATTGGGGTTATAAGAAAATTCTGGTTTTAATGGGTTCGATTGGGTTGAGATGGTTTAATTCAAAATGCTGATTTGAATGTTGGCCTATTTTGTGAAAGGAATCTGTTTTGAAATGGTTTGATGGGGAATTGTTTGTATTTGGTTCATAGCAGATCTTGATATAAAAAAAAAAAAAAAAATAGAGTGTTCTGGTCTGTACACGTTCGGTGCTGTTAGAAGCATATTTAGGCTAAACTTTCATCACAAAAGTTGTAGGTATTTGAATTAAATTTTCAACGAATCCGACCTTGCCTCATTTGGAATTTTGTACAAATAGTTATGCCCATTTTACCGAAAACTGTTTTTTAGTGGAAATATTCTCGCCCAAACCCAGTAGGTTACTGAAATTGATGATTTTGGCCTTGAAAATGTTTGATTTGGACTTTGGCTATTAAAGATGAATTGTAGATCTTCGAGTCATCTTTTCAGAACACTAAAGTTCATTAATTTTTGATAACTGAGCCATGATATATGGTCTAAATAGCAAAACTGTTTTGGAAGGGTCTGATTCATGAATGAGTCTTTAATGTTTAACTTTAATGGTTTTCCAATTGTGTAAACATGATATTTGAGTTTTCAACTTGTTTTATAGTTTTTGAGGTCCTTAAATGTTTAGAAATGATTTTAGATAAGTGGTTGTGAAGAAAAATGGATTTGGATTTGTTTTTTTATCAAGTTTGCAGTTTCTGGTGCAATTTTTAACTCATCTATCTATAGATGGGCCTAATTTCCAACTCAAACTTTAAATGTGCATATCTTTTTCATCTGATGTCCGTTTTGAACGATCTTTATATGCTCGGAAAGCTTATGAAGTCTAGTTTCTAAATATAATAATGTTTTGGTCAATTTATGTTTGGAAAGATAAATATTTTAAAATACCAGTTTTACCATTTCTCATACTTTTCGTGTTCTTTGGCTTATATCTCTTAAACCTTTGGACATTTGGACATAAAATTAGATATATAATCTCTTGGCATTCCCGAGAACATGTCTTGAAAGTCTTAAGGCTTTTGATTTAGTTTTCTTATGGTTTTTCCTTAGTGTGGAGTTGTGTGTGTCTTGGATTAGACACCATTGGGTTTGCCTAGTGTATATTTGTGCTTTGAAATTTTTAGACCTTTAGGATAGCATTTTTGGGGTTTTTGATCTTTAAGATTCAAGAGTGAACGACTTTGAGGATTAGGTTGGTTTGCTTTGGGGATCTTAGAATCCTTTGTGCTTAAGTTTGATTCTTCATTTTGCTTTGTCTTTTTGTTTGTTTCTCAGATTTGATTTGGGCCCCTTGGAGGACCACTTGCATTGGTGCATAAGCATTGCATTGGGGATGCTCGAGGAGCCGCAAAGGGTTGGAAATACCGTTGTATTGAGGTAGGGATAAGTAACCTTTTACTTCTAATGCTGATATGTTTGTCTTATATCTGTTTTGAGAACTTAGTGAATATTAAACACATTTGAACAATTGATCTATAAATACTTGAGAACCTCGTTGTTTATCAAATAGTTGATTAGATACATGGAATATAACAATTTGAGAACCATTATTGTGTGGCATTTTTATGAAATGAAGCTAAAGCATAGAACTGTGAGTTTTGAGATCTTAACTATGCTTATTGGCGAATTATCTAGAAAGGCAATGGAATGTTAGATAAACCGGGGAACAACCATTTGACTATATGTTTTTAAAGGAAATGTTAACAAGCCATAAGGTGACGTTACTTTTGTAAATAAACTTTGATATTTTTGGTACACAAACGTATGCATGTTTTCTGAACTGGATTACAACTTAAAAGGGTGATAAGATATTTTAACTAGTTGTTCCCTTGATTTTGGATTGAACTGAAGGTTTGGAAATGAATACGATATTCATGAATTATGATTTTATAATGTATCTACACTGGAAACACGATTTTGTCTTAATGACTGTTTTCTATAAATGATGGTGGATTAGATATGATTTTAGAAAAATGCTTTGATACGTGTATACGCCACTTATTTACAGCTTTACCTGCTCGCTTTGGAAATTGGTTTGGATGTATATATATTCTTGCTGCTATGCATGGTTCTAGCTCGGTTTGTATCACAGGGAGGTTTCTTTATAAGAGCCTATGGTCCTGGGTGGAGCCTTGGTGCGGACCCGAAGTTATAGCCCCGTAGTGGCTCGACAGTTGGCCGTGTGTTATAGGCAACTGATTGGTTTCTCTCGAGAGGTCAGACCCCGTAGTGGTCGGTTTCGGTTATGCTGGTTCCGGTGGCTTGTTAGCCAAGAACCAGTAACTTGTAATATGCTCACAAGCCTGGTTTCGATGGACATGAATGATATGGTGAGACACATGAGATGGATAGTTGACATATGGAACAACTTGATTAATTTTTTTTCACTAAAAGACCACACAAGTTTATAAGTGCTTTATTACTGTTTTATAAACATTATGGAAACTTTGTTTATTTAAAATATCTCATGTATCACTGTATTGTTGTTATTAGTAGAGGTTACCTTATTCCTACTGAGCACGTTGAAGCTCACCCCTACTTTATGCAGCAGATTTCAGGTTAGCTTGGGGGTTGCAACCTTGGTTTGGACAAGCCTCCACTCGAGGGTTGTTGGATAGCTGCATGGTATATTCTGCATCAAGGCCTGCATAATTTTGAGATGTGTATTATCTATATTTTCCTTAATAACATGATTTGTCACTGTTTGTGGCATAGCCTATCTGTCAGGGATGTTGGCATTATCATCTTTTGATTTGTTATTAATTTATAAGACGTTTGGGACATTTGTATGAGCATGACATTCCATATTGTTAAATATATATATATTTATTTATTTCTTGTCTCTCATGAGGATATATGAATGAGTAGATCAGGTTGTACCTCTATCTTAACACGTGTTGACATATCCAAAAGGGTCGGTATGAATGTTAGGTTGGGGCGTTACAAAAGGTGTTGCAGAAAGGAAAAATCGAACTTTGATGGATATGGTAAATGCAATGTTACTAAATTCGAGAGTACTTGAGAATTTGTGGGGGGAAGCAATACTTACCGCTTGCTTTATACTTATCCGAATTACAGTTAAAGATTTTGAGAAGACTCCATATGAATTATGGAATAATAGAGTACCTAGATTAGATATCTTAAAAGTGTGGGGGTGTCGAGCTAAGGTTGCTATTCCTGATCCTAAAAGAAAGATGATAGGTCCAAAAACCATAGACACTGTTTTTTTAGGATATGCTCATAATAGCAGTGCTAATAGATTCTTAGTTATAAATTCTGAAATTAGTAATATTTCTAATAACACAATTATAAAAGCTAGAGATGCTACATACTTTGAAGATATTTTTCCTTTTAAGACTAAGGTAGAAACCCAGATAATTGATAAACCTTCTTCTAGTTCACATGGAGATAAAGAATCTAATACACAACTTGAAGTTAGAAGAAGTAAAAGAGGAAGAATAGAAAATAATTTTGGAGATGATTTTTATACTTTCTTAGTAGAAGAAGATCGTACTACATATGGAGAAGCTATGTCCTCAATAGATGCATTTTTTTGGAAAGAAGCAATTAATAATGAATTTGAATCAATAATTCAAAATAATACTTGGGAGTTAACTGATCTACCTCTAGGGAGTAAGGCTATAGGATGTAAATGGGTGTTTAAAAGGAGGCTAAAACCTGATGGAAGCATAGATAAATATATGGCTAGGCTAGTAGCTAAGGGATTTACACAAAAGAAAGGTATAGATTATTTTGATACTTACTCTCCAGTGTCTAGAATTACAACCATTAGAATTTTGGTAGCCTTAGCCTTTATTCATAAATTAGTCATACATCAAATGGATGTTAAAACTGCATTTTAATGGAGATTTAGTAGAAGAGATATATATGGAACAACCTGAAGGATTTCTAGTTAAAGGACAAGAACATAAGGTGTGTAAGCTAGTAAAATCTTTGTATGGACTTAAACAGGCTTCTAAACAATGACATGATAGTGTTACACTAAGTTATGGATTTATAGTTAATGAATATGATAAATGTGTTTACTATAAAGTGGATAAGGACCAACATGTTATACTTTGTTTGTATGTGGATGATGTTCTGATATTTGGGACTAGCTTAGATATAGTAAAAGATATTAAGGCATATTTATCCAAAAATTTTGATATAAAAGATATGGAAGAAGCACTTATAATTCTGGGAATGAAATTAGTTAAAAATTCTTAAGGAATATTCTTGGATCAATCTAATGTTATTGAGAAGATGATTAATAGATTTAAGTATTCTGATGTTAGACCAGTTTCTACACCCTATGATCCTAATGTTAATTTAGTGAAAAATATTGGAGAACCTGTGTTGCAATTAGAATATTCACAAGCTATTGGTTATTTATTATATATTGCAAATAAGACTAGACCTGATATATCATATGTTATTGGAAAATTAAGCAGATATACATATAATCCTAACAAATAACATTGGATTGCTTTAGAAAGAGTTTTTAAATATCTTAAAGGGACATTAGACTATTTTTTATTTTATAAAGGATTTCCAGGAGTAGTGGAAGGTTATAGTTATGCTAACTGGATAACAAATAGTTTGGATGTTAAGTCTACTACAGGTTATATAATCTTGTTAGGAGGAGCTGCGATATCTTTGGGTTCAACGAAACGAACTATTATATCTAGAAGCACTATGGAATCTGAATTAATAGCACTAGATACCACTTGTACCGAGGCAGATTGGATTAGAAATCTTTTACTTGAAATAACTTGAATTAGAGAAGATGTACTAGCTATATCAATGTATTGTGATAGTAAGGTTGTAATAGATCTAGTGAAACAGTCTCACACAAATAAAAAAATGAATAGACATATACAATTGAGATTAAAATCTGTGAAAAGCATGCTTAGTAAAAATGTTATATCTCTTGACTTTATTAAATCTGAGAAAAATGTTACTGATCAGTTGACTAAAGGTCCATCTAGGAATGCTGTCCTAGATTCATTGAGGGGGATGGGGCTTAAGCCCACAAGGAGTCACCAACGAAAGTAACCCAACCTTTGTGATTGGAGATCCCATGAAGAAGGTTCAATGGGTAGGAACAATCTGCAGAGCGTGACTCATTAAAAGCGCCCCTATATATGAGGAAAAAGTCTCCTCCCCATCCCTATGGTGAGAGTGCTATTGATGTGACAGTAAGGAAGAGTTTTACTCTGAATGAATTTAAGGCAGGCAAACTCTTGCAGGGTATATGTCACAGTACCCTTGGAGAATTCACTTAAGTGAGAAGTCTTCGTGAGGCTGCGATTATGAGGTTTGGGCTGACCTCTAGAAACTCTCATGATATCAGATACCAGCACATGGCCATAAAGAGTGCTAACCTGCGAACCTCGTCTCATACCAATACTATTTTTGTGACATGTTGAAGTTTGGTTCAAGGGGTCTAGTTAAATACTTTGTACACTATGACTCCTCAAATGGAAGTTCTCAACACTAAGTAGTGGTTTAAGTCTTGGAGACACCTATACCCATTACATAGTATATTAGTTGCCCCATACATTTTGTATTTAGATATATTTTAAAGTTTTGAAATTTGTGGGGGATTGTTGAGAAATAATATTAAAAAAATAAATTTCAAAACTTTTATTTATTAATTTTATTTAATTTAATTTTATTTGATATTTATGGATTTGACCAATTTTTAATTTGAAGGTTACAAAATTTTATGGTGATTTTAAGGCACTAGCCGTTACATAACGGCTAGTTTTTTGTCCTATAAATAGAGGAGTTATAAGCCTCATTTGATATAATCCAATCATCTTCTTCTTCCATATCTTCTATTCTATTTTCCATAGTTTCTCTTATAATTTTTGTTTTGTTGGGCAACTTTATTGAAGACGGGTTCATTTGTCTTCCACTGAATGTACCCACTAAAAACCTAGCTGTGAGCTATTTGGGATCGTATCTCTAAAGGACTTTTAACCACTATCACCTATACGTAGGGATGCAATAGTACCTTTAGGACAGCGTGTCTTCACGTGCTTTCCCACAGGCCAGCTTTTCTTACTTATCTTTTTCATTTCTTACATTTTTCTTATATATATAAATTGTTTATTTATTTTGTTAAGTAGTTAGTTGTTAATTGGTAATTAGATCAAATTGGTTTATATTTATGTTAAAGTTAAATAAAATTAATATACCTTCAAAATAATCTCCAACATACCATATCAAAATTTCACGCACTATGATAAGATATAAAAAAATTGTACCAATTGAATCTCAATCAAGACACTAAAAACACATCCAAGAATATAAATTAAGTCTTGACCACTCAGCCATACATCAAGGTAAGTTCACAAAAGCATCACTTGATGTGTGTGTGAATTGACTTAACATGAACCAAAACAAAAAGAAATCATAGTTGTTCAAACTATCTAAATCATATGATCATAAGACTCATCGATCATATACTTATTGAAAACAAACCAGTTGATTTCACCCATGAAGGCGAATGAAAGCTTTATTTTAAGCGAGAAAGAGAAATTATATTTTTTGATATTTCAAACATGCATAGAGAGAAGGAAATTTGAATAAGAGAACAAAATAAGATATATACCATTGCTAGTATTTTTATACAACTTTTGAGAAGTTCATGGCTCTTTTTCTTTGCATTGCACTTTTGTGCTCTCATCTTTTTGGGCATTTTGCCTCTTTCACATATTTTTCTTTTCTTTTTAGAACTCTTTGCACATTGTTGTTTCATATTTCTAATGCATTTTTTTTCATTTGAAGTATAAATTTTGAACTAACTTTTGAAAAGTAACAAGAGCTCATAATCAATAAAGAAAGATGTATTGTAGAAGCAAAGAGGTGGGAAGAATTGTGCAAACATTGGCACAAGCATGCTTGGCTTTAAAAAAAGCATCATGTGAACCAGCGAACCCGGATAGGGAGGCCGTTCACTTTTGAATCATTGTGGATTGTGGATGATCTTTATCCGTCTCGATTTATCATTCTCTATTATCCACGTTTCTATATTATCCACTCAAGATTGAGTTTTGAAAAATGATAAGAGTTTGTAAAAAACTGGGAGTCGCCACCTTATTTTTAGGGAACAAGGAAACCACAAAAAGAGTTTTATTTTCAATAAAACATTGACTCCATATTTTAAGGAAAAGCAAGTCTTTGAACCAAAGTTGGATTCGGGGGCTAGGTTATGAAGTGGGAAGGTTCCAAGGAACTCCTTGTAGGCACCCACCTCACCCTAATTAAAGGTCTCCTAATTAAATTTGGGCTTTATCAAAGTCTTATCACAGCAAATCTAATTATCTAATCAACCACAAAATATGAATAATACTAATAGATAATACAAAAGTATACACAATCCTAAGGACCTTAGGGGACTCATAGTCAACCTAAGATTGGACTTGCGCCCTATTGACTGCCTACGTACCTTACCAATTTCTTGATAAGAATCAAAGTCCACTGATCGGCCCAAACAAGGGAGGTTATTTCCTTATTTGTGATCAATATTTAAATTTATAAAACTACTCGTGCTTAAAACCTCAATTCGTTAGAAAAGTATTTAGTGCACGGGTGTCGAACACAGGGACTAATGGCTGAGTTATGAGAAGTTATTCTGATTCTGATTTTAATTACCAAACAGATTCTTGATTTTGAAAGGTTGGTTGTTTGTTTAAACTAAAAAGCATGAAACTATTATCAAATCAAATTAAAAGAAAAATCCCGGGTTTCGAATCCACTTTAGTTAGGGAGTTATTATGCATATGATTAACGCAAAGGTTTCGCAATCATTTATGATCGGCGATGATCTAAACTACAAGATTAAATCATCGATAATATATTAAGCTTGTGTTCATATAGTTTATTCATCCGAATAAGGCATAACCTGTCAAGCAAAGCATGCACAGGTTATCCTAGTTAAGTATGAACAAACTACTGAATACAAACGTATTCGATTAATACTATTGCACAACCAATATGAATATAATCACAGAAAACATTCATACTAAAAGATAAAAGATTTATTAATGAACGGATTGCATAAAACGGCAATCTCTCAAAGTTGTACAATTATCATAAACTCATTACAAAACCTGAAACCTTAATCAAAGCATAATCAAACCACTAACCAAGCTTCATCTACACCCAAGGAGAAGAGTTTAGCCACTCATGGTCGGGGCTGAATCGCCGGAGGTCTTCGTTCCTTCCATGCGCAGCCAAAATACAAGTTGAATGGTATATGAGAGATGGTGGAGTTGTGAGAGAGAGAGATGAAGTGCTAGAGAGGCTAGGTTGATTAATTGATGCCCAACAACTCCCAAAAGAAAACTTAAATACATCCCCACAAACCTACTAAATAAAAACTCTCCATAAATAACTCAAAAAGGCAGTAAAAATTCGCGGGCACGACTCCCGAGGACCCCTATCGATAGGCAAGGGATGCCCTATCGATAGGGATGCAAAATTGGAGAACCAGCACACTGTCTATCGATAGGCTGGCTATCTGGCTATCGATAGACAAGCCCTATCGATAGGCCATCGATAGCCCAGCTATCGATCAACTCTAATTTGCCCAGTTTGCTTCGTTTGTGATTCCAGAAGGTGCCCAGGTACTTCCTTGCATCTTTTTGAGTGTTTTTCCTTCCGTTTGACTCCACTTGTAACTTCATCCGGGAACATTTGCAGAGAAACCTCCTCAAAAGTGTTCAAATTACTGCTTTTATGAAGACTTCCTACACAACACGAGGAAAAACAATAAGTTCATGGTTTATAACTATTAAATATCAAAGTTCAAGTAAAATCTGGTAATAATAAGTCGAAAAGACTTAAAACGTGTATTGATTGCAGAGCAATCACACCCTCCAACTTAAACTTTGCTAGTCCCTAGCAAACCACTGAATCTTAAAATAAACAAAAATTAAAGAAAAACTAACTATCCATAAACAATAAAACTAAATAAAAGCCACTTTCGCAGGAAATCGCGATTGCATTTAGCGTATGCAACAAGCCTTTAAACCCCTAGGTTACCCCTAGTGGACGAGTTATAGTCTCGTGAGGGTTTGCAGAAATGACACCCACAAACATAAGGACTGACTCAATAATAAACAATATAGAAAAGACTTAACGAAACACGCAAACCCAACAGGTAAACAAATCTCATACCTGATTACTCGAACATAACATGCATATTACACCACTGAAAATACATAACTCGTGTATTATTAGGTCTAGTTCTGAATAAACAAGTTCTCAAATGTGCATGTGGGCGTAACCAAAGGTGAATGAACCTGTAGTGTTTAAAGCTCATGAAAGTAACCCTGTGGTGAATTGCAACTTCAAATTCTCTCTATGGTGTTCACTCTCAAAAAGAATGTATCACTGAAGTGGTATGAGGAATGTAGATTATCCCATAAGGAATATATAAGTTGAAAAACTCATACATAAAGCTCAAAGAACAGAGAGTACTGAAATAAGAACAATTATGCGCCAACATTCACCAAATGATAACACACATATGGCATGGAAATAAATAATATTCATAAGGGAACATTAAGCCAAATTAAAATAGAAACCAAGGACTTGTATTAGCTGTAATGTACCTGGGTTACAAAAAGAATAGGTTTGCCAAAATTAGGATGATTTAACAATATGGTTCAGGAATCCACCCTAAATCATCCTCTTATACCTATACCCCAAAAACGACTGACTCCAGACTAAATTAAAAAAAGAACTAATTGACCCACTGACAACACGACCTATAACTAATCACCACCCTCATAATCATCAGAACGCTGCTCAACTCGAGCTCTCATCTCATCTTGTGGACCCTCTGGTACCACATCCTCGGCATGAGTATCCCCAGCTGGGATATCAGCTCCAACCTCCTCAGGCTCATCAAATAGTGCAAAATCAGCAGCCGTGAGAGATAGCTCCTGCTGAATACGCCAAAGAACTCTCTGCCGGGCAGACTGACGCTGCAACTCAGCCCTGATCTGCTCTTGCTCTCGCATAATAGCCTGTTGCCCCAACAAAAGCTGCTGGAGCATACTCTCAACACTAGACGGTGCAGGCATACTAGATGGCTCACCCTCGACAGATGGCTCAAGTGGCTCAGATCCTGGTTCGCTAGCAGAGATAACTGGCCTCTTCCTCTTCTTCATTCCCCCACTAGCCTGTGCTCTAGCGGCTTTCTGAGCCCGCTCAATAGTAACCGGAGTGATAGGGCCCTCGCCCCATAAAAATGTCTCCTCGGAATCCACTCCAGCTTCTATACAGAATTTGGTAATCATTTGGGGGAAAGGCATGTTGTTGCGAGGACAGGCAGTGATGTAGGACTTAATTTCATTGAAAATCAAAAGTGCGATGTCCATAGTCGTCTCTGCCATAAACTCGACTAAATACTGCATGGCCTTCAAAGAAACTAAAGTATCTGTCCCACGGGGTCGAAGGTTTGCAAATAAAATTTTATTCATCGCCGCATATTCAGGTTTCATGTTACCGGCGGAAAACAACTTTCCCTCTCCCTTATTCACATCAATGCAGGCGAGTTCTGCACAAGCCTTAGAACCCTTCAGAGGAAAGCCTCCATGGGGAAACTCCACAGATGATGGAACGGGGCGTGTACACCCCAGATGGGTGGCAATCATATCTATGGTGACCGTGACAGTGTGGTCCCCAAGCTCAGCAGAAATAGACTCATCATCAAGCTCATCCTCCCTCGCCGCAATGTAAAACTGGCGCACCAAAGAGGGTTTGTATCCCTCGCCCTTCTCCATCCATGCAGGCAATTCACGCCACATCAATTTCTGAACAATAGTACTATCCTCGCCAAAAGAGGTAGCACTGACATATCGCTCGCAATTGAATCTGCGAGACTCAATGAATTCTTCCCAAGACTGTGTATTTCCCTTTTTCTTCTTCTGTGGAGGAACAGTAGTAGCAGGCATACGCCGAGTCTAGGTGCCAGTCTCTTTGGCTGGTCTCGTAGCTCGTGCAGGTGCATCAACAGAATCTATATCATCAGAATATGCACCTAAATCATCACCAGCTGATCGTCTGTATCCTGGATCCGAAGCAGAGTCACTGAAATCGGTACTCGACTCCGACGACTCATCCCTAACTCTCTTCCCTTTCTCTGAATATGTGGCCGCAGCTCGGCGAGGCCTAGAAGGTGCAGGGGCAGCCTGATCTGCTAACTGTACACTCTTCAATGGGATTGGTGCCGGTTTAGTTTTCTGAACAACCCGAGTTTTGTCCTTCTTACCCTTCGAAACAGATTGGGCGGTTTGCTTTAGTTTTGCCATGTTCAAATTACTAATCCACTAAATCACTAGCCTCCACAATCACCAAAAACAAGTAACCACACTATCAGAGTAAACTTTCACCCACAGAACCAGTAAAAAGACAGCAGTAAAAGTTCCCACCACCCAACACAGTAATGACCCCAATTCAGATGATTTTTATTCCAAATTTGAAATTTACTTGATCTCAGACCCAAATAAAACTCACTGGTTTCTGACCTTATAGCCCGAACTTGTCTTCAGCAGCCTTAATTTAGGTGATGAAGATATACAATCAACCCATGATCACAGCCACTCAATGACAAATTTCATTCAAACCCCAGCCAAGCCCTAATTCCTTCAAAATCGAAATAAAGGTTTAATGGAATTTTGGATTTTGAGAGTATGGATTTTGGGTGATGATGGAAGCTAGTATAATAAAATTGGGGGAAATGGAGATGGGATATTTGGTATGTGGGAAGTCTTACCGGCGGTGGTGGAGGTTCTTGGTGATGAACTTGCCGAAAATGAAGAGTTGCCTATGGGGAAAACTCTTAAAGTAGCGGGTAAGGTGAGCTGGGGGCAAGTGGTTAGTACCGGCGGTGGTTGGTGGTGGACTGTGGTGGGTGGTGATGGACTGTGGTGGCTGGTCGGCGGTGAGAGAAGGCTGTGATGGACTGTGGTGGCTGGTTGCGGTGGGCTGCGGTTGCTGAGCTTGCCGGAGGGGACTGAGCTCTCCGGCGGTGTGGAGAGTGCTTGCCGGTGATGGAGGTTGCCGGTAATGGTGGGGCTTGGTCTTGGAGTAGGCGCGGGTTGAGAGCAAAGGAGGATTTGTGTTTGAAAGAAAGAAGAAAAAAGAAAAAAAAAATAATGGCCTTAGGTAAAAAATTCGAATTTTCACCTGCTAGATAAAAAAAAATTATTTTACTTTATTTATTTTATTTTATTTTTTGTTTTTTTAAGCAAGCCTATCGCAAGTGGTTGGAGAGCGCTATCGATAGGGCCATTAAAAAAAAATTTGCAGGTCCTCTGTCTATCGATAGGGGGTACTTTTCATCGATAACCAGTCTATCGATCAACACTTTCTGACAATAATTCTCTCCATTCTTGGTCCAAAAGCTTCCCAAACACTGATAACACCAATTTCTCAGGAAAAACTATCTTTCTACTCACTTTTTAGCACATTTCCTCTGATAAAACCATCTTTGCCATTCTGTACTGCCCAGAAATCTGCTTTAAACTGACAACTGAATATTCAGAACCACCACCAAACCTTACTTAGGCTCCTAAGTGCAAGAACGAGTGGATATGGAGGTCCGAACATGGGTTCAAGTGATGACCAGACTTGACAGACCAATGACACAGGCTCAAGGACTCAAAAGAGAGCCTTAATTTCAAATTCAATCATGCATTATGTTCCCAAATGATCAGAAGTTATCCATGCTATAATGTGCATATAATTCAGCAAACATCGATGCATAATTCAAAACAAGAAATCCAATACGCTAAAATGATTAATGAGTAAAATTTAACCCAAGAAAAATGTGAAAGGTTCAAATAAGCAAATAAGGTTATAAGTCTCCATTCTATTTCAAAGTCGGCTTTCATAAGCTAAAATGCATTAAGGAACATATCACCAATGTTTGTGCATGTGTCTTATTTGAGAACAAGTTCAATTATCACTAGAGCCTTATTGTTTATTTATTATGATCCAATGGGTATAACATATGTAAGAAAGTTAGGGAAATCAGCATAATGGATTGATTCACTAAAAAAAATAAAAATGACTCTGAATTTCATAGCACACATGCAATCATAGAACATATGAATGAACAATGTAAGATAACAAACATGCATATGAAGTGCATATGAACATGACCCCCCCTCCAACTTAAAACCCAACATTGTCCCCAATGATGGTAAGTGACAGGACACAAAAAGCAAAAGACTCAAATGACATAAATGGTGAAGAAAGAACACCCCCTCCAACTTGATCCTAGCATTGTCCTCAATGATGGAGAATATCAAAGAACGGACCGAGAAAGACGGAAAATTCAAGCACCGACAAAAGCTATTAAAAACTAATGTTAAAACATGGGTTTCCTCCCAAGAAGAGCTAAGTTTAACGTCCTCAGCCAGACGTAGTGGTAGTTCTCAGTCGAACTCATAAGTGTGGTCCTCAAGATCCATGGACTCAACCACCATACCATCCCGAGTCAAATCCCCATTCCCAAAGCCTTCAATGTAAGGCTTGAGCCTTTGGCCATTCACCGTAAATGAAGAACCAGTACGGGGATTGTGAATCTCAATAGCACCGTGGGGAAAGACATTGGTAACCGTGTAAGGCCCATCCCATCGAGACCTTAGTTTGCCCGGAAATAATCGCAACTTGGAATTAAAAAGCCAAACTCGTTGATTAGGCTCAAAAGTTTTTCGAGTAATATGTTTATCATGAAATTCCTTCATTTTGGCCTTATAAATTTTTGAACTTTCATATGCCTCGTTGCGAATTTCCTCGAGCTCACTAAGTTGAAGTCGGCGGTGAGAACCCGCTTCCTTCATCTCTAAATTAAACTGACGAATAGCCCAAAGGGCTTTATGTTCGAGCTCAACGGGAAGATGGCATGGTTTTCCATAAACGAGCCGGTAAGGGGACATACCAATGGGAGTTTTATAAGCTGTACGGTAAACCCAAAGAGCATCGACAAGTCTCAAAGACCAATCTTTACGGTCAGGCTTGACCGTTTTTTCCAAAATATGTTTTATCTCCCGATTGGACACTTCCACTTGCCCACTAGTTTGGGGATGATATGGGGTCGCGACTTTATGGGTAATGGAGTATTTGGCAACAAGTGCCGCAAAAGGTTTATTATTAAAGTGTGAACCTCCATCACTAATGATAGCCCTAGGACACCCGAATCGAGAGAACACGTTCTCTTGAAGGAACTTCAGAACTACCTTATGATCATTCGTCCTAGTGGCAACTGCCTCTACCCATTTAGACACATAATCCACAGCCACTAGGATGTACTCAAAACCATGAGATATGGGAAAAGGTCCCATGAAATCAATACCCCAAACATCAAAAATTTCTACTATGAGAATCGGATTCAGAGGCATCATATCTCTCCTAGACATAGAACCCATCTTTTGGCAATTATCACAGGACCTACAGAAGTCCATAGCATCTCGAAACAGGGTAGGCCAATAGAAACCACACTGAAGAACTTTAGCAGCGGTTTTCTTGCCACTAAAGTGTCCACCACAAGCCAGAGTGTGGCAGAACTTCAAAATCTCATGCACCTCACTCTCAGGGATGCATCGGCGGATCACTTGGTCCGCACAGTATCTAAACAGAATAGGATCCTCCCAAAAATAATTTCTAATTTGTGAAAAGAATCGATCCCTGTCCTGTTTTGCCCAAGTAGAAGGTATAAGCCCTGTAGCTAAATAGTTAACAATGTGAACGAACCAGGGCAAAGATACCTGAGAGACCGCAAATAACTGCTCATCGGGAAAAGAATCCCGAATCGGAAGGGCATCACTATCCTTATCGGTTAGAAGCCTAGACAGGTGATCAGCAACTACATTCTCCGAACCTTTCTTATCCTGAATCTCAAAATCGAACTCTTGCAAGAGAAGAATCCACCTAATCAACCTAGGCTTGGTCTCTTTTTTGGAAAGAAGGTACCGTAGAGCAGCATGATCAGAGAAAACAATGACTTTAGACCCTAACAGATAAGAACGGAATTTATCCAAGGCATAGACAACAGCTAGTAACTCTTTTTCAGTGGTGGTGTAGTTCATTTGAGCATCATCAAGAGTTTTACTAGCATAATATATAACTCGAGGAAATTTATCTATCCTTTGACCCAAAACAGCCCCTATAGCGTAGTCAGACGCATCACACATAATTTCAAAAGGATAAGACCAATTCGGGGGCTGCATGATAGGAGCAGTGCTCAAGAGAGAGCGCAGTGTGGTAAAGGCTTTCAGACAAGCCTCATCAAAGACAAAGGGAATATCCTTGGCAAGAAGATTACACAAGGGCCTGGAGATCTTACTGAAATCTTTGATAAATCGCCGGTAAAAACCGGCATGTCCAAGGAAGGACCTAATCTGCTTGACGGTGGTAGGGGGTGGCAACTTAGCAATTAAATCGACTTTTGCACGATCTACCTCAATACCATGACTAGATACCACATGTCCTAAGACTATACCTTCACGAACCATAAAATGGCTCTTTTCCCAACTTAGGACCAAATTGGTTTCACAACAACGCTTTAAAACCTTGGAAAGATTAGAGAGGCATGAATCAAAAGATGAACCAAAAACTGAAAAATCATCTATAAAAACCTCTAGAAAATCTCCAATCATGTCAGAGAAAATGGCCGTCATGCATTTTTGGAATGTACTAGGAGCATTGCATAGGCCGAATGACATGCGCCTATAGGCAAAAGTGCCAAAAGGGCAAGTAAAGGTGGTCTTTTCTTGGTCCTCGGGGTATACTGCAATTTGGTTATATCCAGAATAACCATCTAAAAAACAATAAAAGCTCTGCCCCGCTAGTCTTTCTAGAATTTGGTCAATGAATGGAAGTGGAAAGTGATCCTTCCTAGTCCTAGAATTAAGCTTCCTATAGTCGATGCATACTCGCCACCCAGTGGTAGCTCGAGTAGGGACTAGAATATCCTCTTCATTTGCAACTACAGTTATACCGGACTTTTTAGGTACAACTTGGGTAGGAGCTACCCAAGCACTGTCAGAAATGGGGTAGATGATACCCGCATCCAACAACTTCACAACTTCCTTCATAACCACTTCCTTCATGTTGGGATTGAGCTTTCGCTGCATTTCCCGTGAAGGCATAGCTCCCTCCTCAAGATGGATTCGGTGCATGCAAATAGATGGATCTATACCCTTAAGATCGGCAACCGACCACCCTATGGCTTGTTTATTCTCATCTAGAACTTTCATGAGTTTACTCTCCTGCTCTATACTCAAATCAGAAGCAATGATAACCGGAAGAGAGTCATTATCAGCTAGAAACTTATACTTAAGATTTGCCGGTAAAGGTTTCAACTCAAGTTTCGGGGCAATCTCTAGAGATGTAGGCATGGAGGTACTAGACAATTGAGGCAAAGCCTTGACTTTAGGCTTCCAAGGTAGGTTGCCTAATGCAGGAGTTGACTCGAGAATCTGATTTACCTCTAGGATAGACTGGTCAATATCAAAATCTTCATAATTGAAATGTGCCAGACATGACTCTAAAGGATCCTGAGACAGAATAAAAGGCAAAGCCTCCTCGACAGCATGGTCGATGACATCTACAAACGAGCACCCCTCAAAGTGATGAGGGTGTGTTACAGCATGGTACACTTGAAGCTTAGCCTTCATATTACCAAATGAAACTTCCATGATACCCGACCGACAATGTAGGACTGCATTTGTAGTCACAAGAAGGGGTCGACCTATGATGACAGGAATTTGAGGTCTAGTGGTATTTACAGGTTCCATGTCTAGAACAATAAAATCGGCCGGAAAGACAAAAGACTCGATCTTAACTAACACATCCTGTAACACACCCCTAGGAACCTTGGTCGTCCTATCGGCAAACTGTAACACGGTGGGTGTAGGTTTGAGCTCACCGAGCTCCATCTTCTCATACACAGAGTATGGAAGAATATTCACACTGGCCCCATAATCAATCAAGGCCCGGTCGACATAGTGACTCCCTAAGTAGCATGGAATAGTCGGAGTACCCGGGTCTTTACGTTTGACAGGGACGTGGTACTGAACCACAGCACTTGCCACATCCGAGAGGACCGCTGATTTAGCGAAATGCACACGCTCCTTGCGCTGCTGAGTACATAGGTCCTTCAAGAATTTAGCATAAGAAGGGATCTGCTTAATGGCATCTAAGAGTGGAAGATTAATGTGCAATTGCTTAAAAACTTCTAGCATTTCACTCAAAGACGCTCCCTTCTTCTTTCCTCTAACAGGCGCAACTAACGCCGATGGGAATGGAGCCTTGGGCACATAAGATGCCAATGGGTCATCAGAATTAGAGGGAAAGTTATCCCTCTTAGGCTCACTCATTGCCCCCTTTCCTTTCTCATTCTCACTCTTTTTCTTTTCACTCGCTTCCCCAACCTTAGGAACTCTAGACACATTCCCATTCTCATTAACTCTCTCCTCAACCTTATTATCAACAATTTTTCCACTTCTCAAAGTAGTGACCGCTTTTACATCCTCATGATAGTGAGAGTCCTGTGAAGAAGAACTCTCGACTAAGTGTGCTCCTTTAGGGTTATTGATGGGTTGACTCGGAAGTCTTCCCTCCTCTCGACGGCTCAGGGTGGCCGCGATTTGCCCAACTTGAGTCTCTAACTTAGCAATAGATTGTGAATGAGAACTTAGGAGTTGACTATTAGCTTCTATGTTTTTCAGAGCTTTTAGAACTTGCTCTTCGAAACCACTGCTCCTTTGGTTTTGAGGTGTTTGCGGTGGATTGACACTTTGGTTTTGAGACTGAGACTGAAGGTGAGGTGGTCTATAAGGTGGTGCAGCATTAGAATTTCCCCCTTGGAAGTTGGACCTAGGGGCTTGCTGATAGGTGTTACTCGACCCTTGGAACTGGTTTCCTGTCCCTTGGGAAGGTTGAGACCACCGCAAGTTAGGGTGACTCTTCCATCCCGGATTATAATTATTCGAGTAAGGATCATTCCTTGGGTTAGAGAACCCTTGGGCTGCATGGACCTGTTCCTGGACAAACTCGGGATATTGGGGAGCCATAGGACACGACAGAGTGTCATGACTATTATCTGCACAGATGTCACACACCGCACTCACTGGAGTAACAGATGAAGGAAAAGTCTTAGGTGGTTGACCTTGAGCAGCAAGTAGTTGATCCATTTTCACAGACAATGCCGCCACTTGTTGGTTTATCACTGTGGTACTCTCTACCTCGTAAACACCCTTCATAGAATTAGAGGTTGAAGATAAACCTCTATCATTTTGATTCATCGAGGCCATAATGACAGAATCCTCACTGAGAATTTCGAATAAATCCCATGCCTCCTCGGCACTCCTCCTTAAAATTGCACCTCCACTAGCAGAATTCACTAGACTCCTATCCTTAGCACATAGACCCTGGAAGAATGACTGGACAACTTGCCAATCAGGAATACCATGATGGGGACACAATCGAAGGAGTTCCTTCATTTTCTCCCATGACTCATGAAACGACTCACCCTCTCTCTGAACGAAATGGGTAATAGCATACCTCATTTGAGTAGTACGACCAATAGAGTATAACCTAGCCAGAAATAGTGTCTGAAGATCAGACCAAGTGGTGACAGGCTCTGTGGTCCTAAGGGTGTTAATCCAGGTCTTAGCTTTATCTCGCAGAGAATACGAGAACAGGAGGAGTTTAATGGCATCAGCAGTGAGGCCCTGAATTCTAATGGTGGAACAAATCCCTAAAAATTCAGTAAGGTGATCGTATGGATTCTCTCTATCCAACCCATAGAAGGTTGGTAACATCTGAAGTGTGGCATGACGAATCTCATACTGGACGTTTTCAATATTAGGGATTTGGATGCAGGAAGGTGGAGTGAATGCACCAGGCATAAAGTGATCTCTAATCATCCTAGGTGCTGACTGGACTTGCTGTGGAACTACAACAGGTCGAGGTGGGTCTTGACCTTGGTTTTCCATTGGATTGACAAATTCTGACCCTAGATCGGGTCGACTTGCTCGAAGAGAACGTAAGGTACTTTCTAACTCTATGTCAAGCGGTTGTAGGTCACAGGACACAGACCTTCTACCGTGCATGCAAATAACCTCCCAGATGAATGAAATGCAATGAGTGAATTTAAAATATTATGAAAATGGACTTGAGATGAGAAGATACTCCCCTCGGTCCCGATTGCTAATCTTTATTCGGTCCTATCCAAAACTTTGACACCTGGGCAAAATTGTATTTAATTTTTTTTTAGCAATTTTTGGCTTTGGCCTTAGCGCGCAAAATCTTCAGCGGACCTGTAAGTTAACAACCTGAATCGAGAAGAAGGGAAGATCAGTAGAAACAGGGAAATAAAATCCTAAGCTACAACTAAAACAAGATTCATTGTAAATTCTATAACCGTGCAATAGTCCCCGGCAACGGCGCCAAAATTTGATCGGCCCAAACAAGGGAGGTTATTTCCTTATTTGTGATCAATATTTAAATTTATAAAACTACTCGTGCTTAAAACCTCAATTCGTTAGAAAAGTATTTAGTGCACGGGTGTCGAACACAGGGACTAATGGCTGAGTTATGAGAAGTTATTCTGATTCTGATTTTAGTTACCATACAGATTCTTGATTTTGAAAGGTTGGTTGTTTGTTTAAACTAAAGAGCATGAAACTATTATCAAATCAAATTAAAAGAAAAATCCCGGGTTTCGAATCCACTTTAGTTAGGGAGTTATTATGCATATGATTAACGCAAAGGTTTCGCAATCATTTATGATCGGCGATGATCTAAACTACAAGATTAAATCATCGATAATATATTACGCTTGTGTTCATATAGTTTATTCATCCGAATAAGGCATAACCTGTCAAGCAAAGCATGCACAGGTTATCCTAGTTAAGTATGAACAAACTACTGAATACAAACGTATTCGATTAATACTATTGCACAACCAATATGAATATAATCACAGAAAACATTCATACTAAAAGATAAAAGATTTATTAATGAACGGATTGCATAAAACGGCAATCTCTCAAAGTTGTACAATTATCATAAACTCATTACAAAACCTGAAACCTTAATCAAAACATAATCAAACCACTAACCAAGCTTCATCTACACCCAAGGAGAAGAGTTTAGCCACTCATGGTCGGGGCTGAATCGCCGGAGGTCTTCGTTCCTTCCATGCGCAGCCAAAATACAAGTTGAATGGTATATGAGAGATGGTGGAGTTGTGAGAGAGAGAGATGAAGTGCTAGAGAGGCTAGGTTGATTAATTGATGCCCAACAACTCCCAAAAGAAAACTTAAATACATCCCCACAAACCTACTAAATAAAAACTCTCCATAAATAACTCAAAAAGGCAGTAAAAATTCGCGGGCACGACTCCCGAGGACCCCCTATCGATAGGCAAGGGATGCCCTATCGATAGGGATGCAAAATTGGAGAACCAGCACACTGTTGATCGATAGGCTGGCTATCTGGCTATCGATAGACAAGCCCTATCGATAGGCCATCGATAGCCCAGCTATCGATCAACTCTAATTTGCCCAGTTTGCTTCGTTTGTGATTCCAGAAGGTGCCCAGGTACTTCCTTGTATCTGTTTGAGTGTTTTTCCTTCCGTTTGACTCCACTTGTAACTTCATCCGGGAACATTTGCAGAGAAACCTCCTCAAAAGTGCTCAAATTACTGCTTTTATGAAGACTTCCTACACAACACGAGGAAAAACAATAAGTTCATGGTTTATAACTATTAAATATCAAAGTTCAAGTAAAATCTGGTAATAATAAGTCGAAAAGACTTAAAACGTGCATTGATTGCAGAGCAATCATCCACGTAGTTCGATTACCTAGGATTCTCCTATTGCAATGATCTACACTATCATTAGCATTCTATCTTATCTAAGACTCTATCTTCTAGAGTTTTTATCAGTTTGAAATTCTTTTTTAGAAAATAATTCATCAATTAATAGATTCCCAATGAAGTTAGAACTCTTTTTAAATCACAATTCTTATCCAATCACAACTCTTTTCAAAATGGGAATTCTATCCCGAATCAAATCCTTTCAAAAGGTGAAATTTCATTCCGAGTCAATTTCAAGAGTTCCAATTTCATTGGGATTCATTTGATGATGGATTAATTTTAGTAAAACACTAGTTTTGAAAATCCTCTCGAAAATAGGATCCTAAACTCACTAGAATCCTAATTTTAATGTAATTCTTACAACAAAGGGGAATCCTAGGTGGAGCCAAGTGGCTCCCCTAACCTAAGAGTCCATAACTACATCCTAAGTTAATCTAAACACCTAAAATACTAATGCATGCTTTCTGGAATTTAAATAGAATAAATAAAAATGCAACAATCAATGCAAACAATGCATGAAGAATGACCCTAAATGCAATCTAATCAAACTATGTGAACTTAGGCATATTTCTAGGTTGGATTTGGCCCTAAAAATGGTTTTAATGGTTTTTAACTTACTTCAAAGTTACTTTCAATCCATGGACAGATTTGAATATGGCTTTAAAAGTAATTTAAAACCCATGAAAATAATAAATAAAAAAGGTGTAAATGATCTAGCATGCAACCTAATATGATATACTAACACTACCATATGTAAAACTATACTAAAAGTGAATTAAGAATGGTAATTAAGTCACATTAAGTAAATATTCAAATCTGGACAGATTTGAATATTCACTTTAAGTGGCTTCAAGACCATTATTAATCTACTAAAATGTCAAAAATAAACACTAACATGTATGCTAAAACAATAGACTAGAACCCTATATGCAAAACTACTCAAAACAACCAAATACCATGCTTAAAACTATTCAATTTAACACAAGGGAAGAAGCTTACCTTCGCATGCTCCCTCGAACACAGGTCATATAACACTCCAAGCATTAAGCATGATCAAGAGGAATGATGTAATCAAACACAAAACTATCCTAACACAATACTCAAGACTCATACTCATTCTACCATACCAAAAGACTCAAATTTTACCTGAACATGCATTCCTATATAAAACAGAAAATAACATGCATAAAACCAACTCCTAACATGCATTCTAGACATAAAAACAATCCTAGACATATTTCTATTAACCCATAATGACTAGCATGCTTAAAACATATGAACAAACTCACACTTTATAAAGTTAAACATGCAAAACTCATAAATATAGAAACCTACATGCTAATAAATTGAAATCTACATGCAATAAACAATTAATCCTATACTCCTAACCTATGAATACTTAACCTAAACATCCATTCCTAACATAGCATAAGCATAGAAGAAGGAAGAAAAAAGAAAAGAAGAAGAAAAATATTAAACATGTCAACTATGCAGAAATCTCCAAAATTGAACTATGTCATGCAAAACTTCATCCTAAGCATAATGGTATATTCAAATGTACCTTTAGCCTTCTTCTTCCTTGCTCATAGCTCCCTTCTTTAAGCTTCAATGGCCTCCTAAAACGTGGCTAGGGTTCTAGTGCAGCCCCCAAGGTCCCAAAGTCTCTCTAATCAAAGTTGGCTCCCTTAAACTTATTCCTAAGTGATGTATTTATAGAAAGAGGCTCTAAATTGATCAATGGTTGTCATTAAAACCCTAGGGAGTGATCCAAGGGTTTCAAATCAGTCTTCCAAGGTCTCTAAGGTCGTGTCAAGTGTTCCAAGCTGAGCTAGATAGCCATTGGAAGAGTCTCAAAACCATAAAACACTCAAAATCTCAAAATTGAGTGAATCTGGGCATTAGGCTCGGATGACTATCCACCCTAGGATGGCCAACCATATGGGGAGGGATGGTCATCGAAGCTGATGCCCAATTTTGCCCCATTTTGGGCCTCTCTCGACCCGTTTCGGCTTTTCGGGCCCGTTTCAAGTCCAAGTTCAACAATTCAAGCGCTAAAATGATCGTGATTTGATTCTCCATATTTCTAAAAGAGTTTGAGGATGAAAAACCTTAACCATGGTCAAGGGGTTGAGAGAAACCAAGCCGATTAGCTGTTTTGGGCCTATCGGGTCGTTTTAGGGTTTTAAAATCAACTAACCGATTGGTCGTAAAAACCATTTCTACTTCTCGAAACATGTTTTGAAAACATTTTGGAAAGTGCTTTAGTTCTTTTGAAGGCTTTGATTTGATAAAAAGATCGAATCCCGATCATTCTCGGTTGAAACCCTAATTTGACCTTGAAAGGGCCCTTTGGGCCTTAAGAGACAATCATGAGCCAAAGACTCTATGGACCTTACCACTGATAAACTCAGCTACCAAACACACCCTAAATATTCACGCTAAAGCCTCAAGGCCATTCGAGACAATACCGACAGTCATTCAGAGCTTTTGTGATTCAAAAGACAGTACTGCCCTTCAAGTCACAAAAGGGCTTATTTTCTATCAAGCCTAGCTCAGAATGCTATGAAATTTAACAGGGATATTCCTAGACTCTCTAAAAAATAAATGCAAGAAGAATCGACTCAATCTGACCTAAAAACCTCTATGAGATAATGACCTCTATCTAACTGCTCACAAGGGTAAAACTGGCAACTTAGGATTCTAACACCCTATTTCACCTCAAATCACAGGCAACCATTCATGACCCTATTCATGGTCAAAAATGGATGTCTACACATCCAACTATTGGTCATTCAAATTTCCAAAAATTCATGATCTCATGTCTCACATTTGTGATAAGTTTTTCACGAAAACAACTCTAAAAGTAATAAGACACGTCATTCACTGTGCTTTAAGTTGTATCATAATGAACTTTTCATTAAATTACAATTATGCAAAGATAAGTACTTAGACTAAAATCTCAATTCATGAAAATGTAAAGCACAATGATCAGGAATTCAATACCAATACTTACTTAAGTTCATATCAAATCACAACATGAGAAATCAAAGATATGAAAACACACAAAACAAAAGCAGAAAATCTTTGGGTTTTTGATAATATGACATCAATTGAAAAAAAATCAAATAAAAAAGAAATTCTAGCTACATAGTTTAGCTTTAGGAACAAGATATAAAGATAGTGAAAAGCAATCCTAAGCTAACTATGGATAGTTTAATGTCTTTTCGGACAAATATAGTTAATGTCTTTTGGACGAAGCTAGTTTAAAGTCATTGTGGACTAAGTACTCACATCGACTAGAGGGAGTGAGAAAAACCCTTTCCTAGAGAAGGATTGAGGTTGAAGAACTTCAAATCCTCTTTCCTAATCCAAATAGTCCTAATATTTGGTTGCTTTGAAGCTTCCTTGACTGTAGGAGTTGACTTCCTAGAAGTATTCACTTTCTTTCTACTCAAAGTCAGGTCAACTCATGTCCTATGGGTCCTAGACACTCTTGGAAAATTTCTGTAGCCTCTCCTAAACAAGTTAGAAGGAGTGTCTCTATTCCAAGCAAGTGAAGATTGCTTTAAGTGAAAGCAATGTGGTCTTATGTGACCTTTTTTACCACAATGGTGGCATGTGGGAACAAAACTAGAAGATGTGTGATGTGTAACATGATATACACTTCTAGATGTAACCTTAGAGGTCTTCTTGAGACTAGGACAAAGAGGCCTAATATGACCCAAAACTCCACAATGAAAGCATTTTGGTACAAAATTTTTCTTGAGAGTTTGGTCACTCTTAGGTATAGACTTCATTAAAGGTTTCTCTACCTTGGAGGTGGATGACTCGACTTCACCTAAAGTAGGTTTAGTCTCATATAAAGTAGATCCTAATCCTTCTCTTCCTACATTCCTCTTGACGGTTGCAAGTAAGATATTAAGTTGCTCGGATCTTTTATCCAAATTAATTTTCAAATCACGAGCATCTTGGACCGCTTGTTCAAGTCTAGTGATAGAAATAAGCTCACTTTCATTCTTAATCCTAGACTTGATCTCACCCACTAATTTATAAACTTTCTCAACAATGGTGTTTCTCTTTTTCTCAATAGCTACAAGCTTATTGCAAAAAGTGTCTAATAAGAGCCTCAAAGTCTAAGGCTTCTTGTTTGAGGACCTCTTTTCTTTTTTTATGGTTTTAACCATGATAACTAAATTCAGATTTTCTTCTTTAGCATGAGAGCCTATTCATACTATTCATTATAAACTATTTGAAGATCTCCCTCATCATTCGGTTGACTTATGTCCTCAACATCATCTTCTAAGTCCACACTAGAGTCATCAACTAAGGGAGTACTAGAAGACTCACCTATATCATTTACAAGACCCACAAATGCAGTAAAATTAGAATTATCCTCATCCTCAGATTCTTCTTCATTATTCTCGTTCTCATCACTATCACTAAGGTTGGCATTCATGGCTTGTATTTTACCATTCTTTTTGTTAGGACAATTTGGAGCAATATGTTCTAATTTATGACACTTATAGCACTCAATTTGAGAGGGATTCCTAGACTTTTTCTTATCACCCCTAGAAGATGAACTAGAGTTAGTTTTCTCTTTCTCTTCATTACCTTTTAATCATTTAAGATATTTTTTAAACTTTTCAATGAGAACTAAATCATCATCATTCAATTCTAGTTCATTGTTTGAGACAACCTTTTCTTCCCTAGTGGATTTTAAAGAAATACTCTTGTTCTTTTTAGGTTGTCTCAATTTCAACTCAAAAGTTTGGAGTAAACCAACAAGCTCATCCACTCTCATCAAGTCAAGGTCCTTACTTTTTTCTATGGCTGTGACCTTAGGTTGAAATCTGTAAGGTAAAGACCATAAGATTTTGTCAACAACAACTTTTTCATAAATTTTCTCACCTAGGTTAAAAGAAGAATTGACAATATCATTCAATTTAGCATAAAACTCAAAAAAAGTTTCAACTTTTCCATCCTAATTCTCTCAAAACTAGAGGTGAGAATTTGGAGCCTAGACTTCCTCACTTGGCGAGTATCTTCATGGGTTACTTGTAAAATATCCCATGCTTCTTTCGAAGTAGTGCAAGTCATGATCCAACGGTACTCTAACCCAGATATACCATTAAAAATGGCATATAACCCTTTGTTATTCCAACTACTTCTTCTAGGTCATTTTTGTCCCATTCATCAAGGGATTTGGGAGAGGTAACACCATCTTTGGTGACCATGGGGGGACTCCAACCAATTTGGACAGTTAACCAAACCCTATCATCTAGGGATTTCGAAAAAAAATCATCATCTTGGACTTCCAATAAGGGTAGTTTAAGCCTACAAACAATGGTGGTCTAACATTTGAACCACAGCAACCCGCATCACACCAATATCAGTCATGAGAGTCGAACCAATCGATTTCACCTATGAAGGCGAGTGAAAGCCCTCTTTTAAGCAAGAAAGAGAAATTATATTTTTTGATATTTCAAACATGCATAGGGAGAAGAATATTTAATTAAGAGCTCAAAGAACAATAAGAACCAGTGCTAGTATTTTTCATGCAACTTTGAAGAAATTCATGGCTCTTTTTCTTTGTTTTAGCACTTTTGTGCTTTCATATTTTTGGCATTTTGTCTTTTGCACATATTTTTATTTTCTTTTTGGAACTCTTTTCACATTCCTGTTCCATATTCTAATGCTTTTTACAGTTGTAGAGTAACTTTTGAATTAGCATTTGAAGAGTAACAGGAGCTCATAATCAATAAAGAAAGTTGTACTGTAGAAGCAAAGAGGTGAGAAGGTGCAAACATTGGCACGAGCATGTTTGGGCTTTAAAAGAGACTAACGATTATAGGTCAACTCATGACAACAACAATTAATGCTTATCAAGTATAAAAGGAAACACTTAATTGAAATAATTGAAAGAATTCATGTTAAGCAAGATAAAATACAATCCTTATTCTAATAAACATGGTTTAAAATAACTCAAAAGCACTTATAACTTATAATCATCAAGGTATAATGCACTCAAAAATCTTTTTGGTATTTTTTTTATAATAAATAAAAAAACAGAAAATCTTTTTGGATTTTTTTCAAAATAACATTAATGGAGTAAAAGATCAAATGCATACATTACACTGCTCTCCCCCTAAATAAGATACCTAATAAAAAGAAACAAAACAAAACAAAAGGAATCCTAGAAATAAACTTTAGCTAAAGAAACAAGATAAGAAGGAACAAAAAAAATCCTAAGCTAACTATGAACAGTTTAATGTCTTTTCGGACACAGGGTAGTTTAACGTTGTGGCCAGCCTTTTTGACAGGGCTTTATGAGGATCCACATCATCACTAGGCGATGTGATTAGGGGGGTAAACAAAACAAAGGAGTCGCCACCTTATTTTTAAGGAATAAGGAAACCATGAAAAATATTTTATTTTAAAACCAAAACAAAACAAACTCCATTTTCAATGAAAAGACAGTCTACAAACCAGAGTTGGATCCGGGGGCTAGGTTACGACGTGGGAAGGTTCCAAGCTTTCACTTGTAGGCACCCACCTCGCCCTAATTAAAGGACTTCTAATTTATTTGGGCTATTTAAATTCTTAATGCAAACAATCATAAATAATCTAAATCAACCAATAAAGTAGTGTTATAAGTGTATTATCTATATTAGTTATATTAATAAAATATATATATATATAAGTGTATTAGCTTCGAGAGTTTTTTATTCATTCAAAATCATTTATTTGAAATCATTTCAAATTAAAAGACTTTCACAAAATCCAAATATTCTAAATAATTCTCATCTTTAGAATTCAATTCCAATTGAAAATCTTTTTCAAAGATATTTCAAGAAAACAAATCATATCGGGAGGAATCTCATTCCAAGGTAAAAATCTTAAAACATTTCAAATTCTTTTGAAAATCATTTAATAATCAAATCTTTCATAAAATCATATTTATTTCATAAACATTACATCAAAAATCTTTTTATAAAATATCTCAAAGATTGATTCTCAAATCGATTGAAATCACCTAATTCAGATCATGATCTTTACAACAAAGAACAGTCCTAGGGAAGGTCAAGTGACCTTCCTAAACCTAGGATCTCTAACTAGCCCTAAAGTTTGTCTAAAACCCTAAAATCCTAATGCCAATGCATGCTGGAATTTTAAATAAATTAAACAAATATACATCCAAATCAATTCTACAATACATGAAAATGCTCCTAAACGCATACTAATTATACTATGTGAACCTAGGCATATTTCTACATTTGATTTGGTCCTAAAATAATTTTTAGAAGCGATTTAAGGACATAAACAAACCCGGACAGATTTGAATATGAACTTTAAACCACTCTAAAAACTATGAAAATAAAGAATAAAAAAATGTGAAGATGGCCTAGCATGCTCTCTACATGAATATACTATGAAACTACTACATGAATCATACAAAATATGACTTAAAAATGTTAATTAAACCACTTTAAAACATGTATTTAAATCTGGACAGATTTGAATACATATTTAAAGTAGCTTAAAAATCATCTTTAATCCATAGAAATATCAAATAAACACCCTAGCATACAATCTATCATGCTTGACTAAATTATCATGCAAAAACATATCAAAAACTACACAAAAATATGCTTAAACAATTAATTTAAACACAAGGGGATGGTCTTACCTTTGCATGCTCCCTCGTACACAATTTATATATTCAAACAATCAAATTCATGGTAAGTGTTTAAATAATCATAAAAAGCATAAACAAAAAGACTCAAGACTCATCACATGTCAAAATAACACATTAACACATTCATATCATCATTAATACCATCAATCAAACATTAAGAGATTCAAATAACAATATGAACATATCAATATCTATTCTAAACATGCTTACACATAAAATAATGAAAGACTCATCCTAAACATGATTACTAGCATAAAATAACAACAAAACTAATCCTAAACATGTTAACTAGCACAAAATGATAACAAGACTTGAAAAACCTAATCCCTACTAGATCACAAGAATTTCACCACTTTTAAATTCAAGCAACAAGTATGAGATAAATCAGCCACACTCAAGAAACATGGTTTGAGTTGAATGTAAATATCAAGTAACATGTAGATCGAAGAACACATAATGAATCAACTATCAAGAGGGATCCATGAACATAAGAATCATTCCATCCTTCTTGATAGCTAGAAATCACATCAACAAATAATGAACGAACACACGATATACGTGGAAACCCTTTCGGGAGAAAACCACGGGAGAACAAGAGCAATCCACTATGAAAGAAGAGTTACAGAGATTATACCATACACTCTATCTCACCAAGCCATGGCCTAGTGTACTGAGATCTCATCAACTCAGTCCATCGAGTCCTCATTCTTCAAAGCTTGCTCATCAACTACACAAGTAATCTCACTCTTGATGTCTTCATCCAAGAGCCATGAGAATGATCCTATCTCCACAGATGATTCTCACAATATGTATGTAAATTTGGTTTCCAAGGTTTCTAATCCATTCTAAGAAGAGTCCATGATCAAATGATGAATATTCAAGCTCAATCTCAATTTAGAAAGTAAGAACCACAGCCCACAAGTGAAGAACCAAGATAGGTCTAAGAATAGAAATCTTTTCTGGCGGCTGAGGTCACTAGAATCTCGAGTGACCTAATCCTTTTATAGTGTGATCAATAACCAATGAGAAAACAGGGTAAAAATTAGGTAGAATTAGGGTTTGCACGAACTTGGATCGATCCAAGCAAACAGCATTCTGTAATCGAGTTCTTGGATCGATCCAGCTTGGCCAATTTTCAAATTTCCAAATATGAATTGTGAGAATGCAAACATGGG
This sequence comes from Hamamelis virginiana, assembly GCA_017140935.1. NCBI lineage: Eukaryota > Viridiplantae > Streptophyta > Magnoliopsida > Saxifragales > Hamamelidaceae > Hamamelis > Hamamelis virginiana. Next base: position 1,472,491 of record JAESVK010000356.1, on the reverse strand, counting down.
ATCGATCCAGGTCAACCTTGGATCGATCCAAGTATTCTTAAACTCCCAATTTTCAAAGGTGTAAACATGGGATCGATCCAGGTCAACCTTGGATCGATCCAAGTATTCATAAACCCTGATTTTTACAAGTTTAAACAGGAATATAATGGGATTTAACCTCCTAGGTTCAATCCTTAGGTCACTAGGTCACTTGCCATCCTAATCCATGAAGATATAGAATCATTTTAGCACAGCTTCACTTGTGATCATCAGTACACATCTATAAATGTACAATCCCAAACCAAGTTTTGAAACGAAACAAGCCAACACACAAACACTAACCCTAACAATCTCCCCCTTTGGCAGTTTCGTGACAAAACTAAAATATAAAACAAGAGAAAAAGAAAATGAATCTAAGAAACCTTGAAACAAGATTCACTCCCCCTCACTTGTACAATTATATAAACAAAGCTAAACAAAAACCAACCATGACTGAAGAATCATACAATTCACATCCATCTTGATCTGTTAAACCTACACACGCTTCACAAACAACCTTATGCAGCATAAAATGAACTGAATAGGTAAAGTAGCATATTGACAAAACATATGTAATATATCAAGCGGAAATAATGCTACAAACATCCATAAAACACCAAATTGTATTGATAGTCAGAGAAAGTTCAACATTCAGTTCATTACAACAGATCCAAACAGTCAAGGTTACAAAAAAAACATACACATTCATTTCCCTTGATTTAGCAATAAACAACCTTAAAAACTAAAAAACCTAAAAACAACCTAAAAACTAAACAAAAGCCCGCTCAAAAACTCTCCCCCTTTTTGTTACAAACAGACAAAGGGATCACAAGGTGGATGGATCAAAGCCAAGGCCACTATCATCAAGGTGAGGAGAAGACGGTGCAGTATACCCCGAGCCGGAAGGAACAACAGAAGAACCACCCGCAGCATCAGAACGCTGACTGGTAAAGAGTGAAATGAGGTGGTCAATCTTCGCATCAGTGCGAGCCTGACTGATCTCTAATGCAGCAATGTGCTGATGAAGACCAGCAATGGTCATGGGGTAAACAGGAGGAGCAGGGGGTGGAGCATCATCAGCAGCAACAGCAGGAGGAGCATCCTCATCAAAATCACCTCCAGGAGTAGAGGTATGTCCATGGCTGCGATTAATGCAAGCCAGATCAATAGGACCACGAGTTGGCTTCTCGGGCCTGTCAGATGGAGATGTCTTCACCCCTAACTTCTTGAAGAATTCTGTAATCATGGCACTGTACGGTAAAGCCGTCTTGACCTCATGAGCTCGAGCCACAAGGCGAATGGTACCCCAAATGAGTTTGGGAAAATTGATAACAGCACCATTCATGAAAGCATAGTACAAACGAGCCTTTGGATACTCAAAATGGACACGGCTACCCCCGGGAAACAAGTTCCACCACAAGATAATGTTCAAGACACGAAATTCCTCTTTGAGATTCCCTTGAACAAACTTCCCATTCTTTAACCCAGCAGATGTGCAAAGAGAGAGGACAAGAAGGTCATCACTCACATTAGAATCATTGTCAAAAGAAAAGGAAGGAGAATTAGGAGGAGGTAGGGGCACATCCAAATAGTCGGCTATCATCTATGGAGTCACAGTAATAGTCTTCCCTCTAACTCTAGACACTATTTCAAAGGTTTCGGTGTTCACATTGTGGACACCCATATAAAAACTCTTGACAAGAGAAGGGATAAACAACTTGATGGGTTCAAAGAAACGACCTAATTTATGAAATTGAATCATTTGGATGAAAAGAGTGTCGGTCATACTCTTGGGAATCACTTGACGCTCACAGATGACTGGACGTCTCTCAAAAACTTCCTCCTTAGTGAGCTTTGAATGAGCAAATGAGGGTTCCTCATCCAGTGGGTCTTCGACATGGAAAGGATTTGGAAGATTGGCTTGCTCTTGAGGAGAGAGAGGAACATTATTCCTCTTCTTAGCAGCGGGGGCCTTGCCCTTCCCTTTGGAGGATGAACCCCCATGACGAGAGCTATCACCACCAGTCATGGTGAAGATCACAACTCGAATCCACAAGAATCCGAGGCAGAGAAGGCATATATAGCTCAAAGATGAAGACATACTGAGTAAAAATGCCTTGGTATGGAAGAATAAGATGCAAACGAAGAACCCTATGCAAAGAGAGCTCGAACCAGAGAGAAATATAAGGGAGAAAATGAACAGTGTTGTGAGAGATTTAGCCCTAATATCCAAAATCCTCGAAGTTGGATCGATCCAAGTGAGGTCTGGATCGATCCACTAAGCCTAAACACTAGGCAAGTTCAAATAAAAACCACTCTGGATCGATCCAAGTTGAAGCTGGATCGATCCAATTTGCATATACAAAATGCATGTTTTGAGCCAAATTGATTTAGATTGATTCAGGACAGGGCTGGATCGATCCAAGAACCTTCAATACAACATGAGGAAAAACGATATGCACTCTGGATCGATCCAGATCAGCAGTGGATCGATCCACACTGTGAAAAACACACTGAAATAAGCTTGATCACTGAAAAAACTTGATGAGTGGATACTTGGATGCAAGTATAATTGTAAAACGATGAACAAGAGGCATTTCAAAACAAGATTTGAGTAGGGAACAAAACCTATTGACACATCATTTTTGACAAATTTATAGACCAAGATCCAGACTAACAAGGAACTGAGAATTTAGGCTACAAACATGATAAAAAAGCATGGATATGATAAAACAATGATTACCACCAACATGCAAAATGGATATCATCACAAGATTGAAGATTGTAATATGAGAATCCAAAGTAGTGAGTGTGTGGAATGGTTAGATCAATTCATATCCATGTATAAATTAGATGATGTAGACTCAAAATGATTTGGAAAATTATGCAATGATTGTTAATATAGAAGTCAAACCAAGTAGGTAAGCACAACTAACTCCTCATCAAGATATCAAAAAGTTGAATAAGGAATCCCAGAGAATACACATGAAGATCATGAAACAGGATAAACAAGTATTTTAGTGAGAACTTTTGAGCATAAGCATGACAGCTTTTCAAGATAGGATTTCTAGTCACAGAATTTGAAGAAGGATCAATTCTCCTCTTCAATATAATTTTTTTTTAAGTCAATGGATTTGAAAGAAGATCAATTCCCTTCTTCAATTCATGAGAATATTTCCTTTTCATTTGAAATATGAGGCAAATTAAACTATGACCCAAACTTATTGGGAATGAAGATATAGAGTGAGAAATCCCATAACCAAAGATGATGTGAATACTTGAAGAGAAGGTAGTAAAGTCTACTTATAGGTCAATCTATATCACAAATACATAGAATAATGATCATCCCATTTGACTCCAAACATCATGAAAATTATATCATAGAATCAACACAATCAAAACCAATAGTGCAAGAGATTTTCAGATTCAATCACATTGAACAACATACAATAAGGTAATGATATAAAGTGCACATGATAAAACCAAGATAAACTCATATTCAGTGTAATTATCACGCATGTATCCTGCACTCCAGTAACTTCAATCAATCATACAAATCCCCAATGCTGTTCTCAAGTATTCAAATCTAACATTATCAAGAGGTTTTGTGAGAAGATCAGCAAGTTGATTTGTAGATGATACAAATTGCATTGACAGCACTTTATTTTCAACCAAGTCTCTTATGAAATGATGTCTTATGTCAATATGTTTGGTTCTAGAATGCTGAACAGGATTTTTGGAAATATTGATTGCACTCTCATTGTCACAAAATACAACTAAACTTGAATCCTTGACTCCATAATCACTCAACATTTGTTTCATCCACAACAATTGTGCACAACATGCACCGGTGTGCCACTCACATAGCGAATGATTCGCTTGACAGCATGAAGATGAGACTCTTTAGGATTGGACTGGAATCTAGCACAAACTCCAACACTATATGAAATGTCAGGTCTACTTGCTGTAAGGTAGAGCAAGCTACCTATCATGCTACGAAATAAGGTTTGACCTACATCCTTTCCACCTTCATCCTTGGAAAGTTTTGTGCTAGTGCTCATTGGTGACCTAGCATGTTTAGCATTTTCAAGCCCAAATTTTTTGACAAGTTCCTTAGCATATTTGGATTGGGAAACAAATATCCCATCATCCATTTGTCTAACTTGCAACCCTAGGAAGTAAGTTAATTCACCAACCATACTCATTTCAAACTCTCTCTTCATTTCTTCAGAAAAACTATGAGCAAGTGTATTCAAAGTTGATCCAAAAACAATATCATCAACATACACTTGAGCAACAACAATTGACCCTTGCACAGATTTGATAAACAGAGTTTTATCCACACTTCCTCTAGTGAAACCCCTCTCTAGAAGATAGGATGTCAATCTCTCATACCAAGCTCTTGGAGCTTGTTTGAGACCATACAAAGCTTTCTTCAGCTTGTAGACATGAGTGGGATGATGTGGATCTTCAAACCCTTTAGGTTGTTCCACAAACACATTTTCTTGAAGGAATCCATTCAAGAATGCACTTTTCACATCCATTTGGAATAGAGTGAAATTGAGATGGCATGCAACAGATAACAACAAGCGAACAGACTCAAGTCTAGCAACAGGAGCAAAAGTTTCATCAAAATCTATACCTTCTTCCTGAGTATATCCCTGTGCAACAAGTCTGGCCTTGTTTCTAACAATGACACCAGATTCATCAGTCTTATTTTTAAAAATCCATTTAGTTCCAATGACATTCTTATTTGATGGTCTAGGGACTAAATCCCAAACATCATTTTTGACAAACTGATGAAGCTTTTCTTGCATGGCAATAACCCATTCCTCATCAAGCAAGGCTTCTTTGACATTTTTGGGTTCAATCTTAGAAGTATAACTCAGAAATGTCATCTCATTCTCAATTTGACTCCTAGTCCTAACTCCAACTTCAGGTTTTCCCACTATATTCTCACTAGGATGATATCTTTTGGACCAAGAGTTTGAAGGAATTGGATCATCAACAGGTGTAGAATTCATCCCTTGATTATCACTACCTTTTTCAACTTGCACATTAACAACATCCATATCTTGAGATGGTGAACAAGGCGCATTAAATGCTTCATCTTCAACATCAACAGATTTGTCAATTTCTTTACTCACCATATCATCAATGACCACATTTATCGACTCCATCATAGTAGAAGTCCTAAGATTGAACACTCTATAGGCATGACTATTTGTGGAGTACCCTAGAAGGAAACCATCATCACTCATAGAGTCAAATTTTCCTAAGGATTCTCTATCCCTAAGAATGTAACATTTGCTTCCAAAGACTCTAAGATATTTCAAATTGGGTTTCTTTCCTTTCCATAATTCATATGGAGAGCATTGAGTGTGAGGCCTCACATAAACTCTATTGATGATATGACAGGCAGTATTGACTGCCTCAGCCCAAAAGTGTTTAGCTAAAGATTTGCTCAAAAGCATGACACGAGCCATTTCTTGAATGACTCTGTTTTTTCTTTCAACAACACCATTTTGTTGAGGTGTTTTGGGGGTAGAAAATTCATGATTAATGCCCTCACTGTCACAAAATTCACTGAACTCAGAATTTTCAAACTCCCTTCCATGATCACATCTTAACCTAATGATTTGATTGATAGTACATCCTTTCTCAATTTGAAGCTGCCTACACAAAGCTTTGAAGCTTTCAAAACAATCAGATTTTTCTCTCAAAAATTTTACCCAAGAGAATCTAGAGAAATCATCAACCATCACAAAAATGTATCTCTTTCCTCCTAAACTTTCAGTTCTCATTGGACCCATGAGATCAACATGAACAAGTTCTAGAGGTTTAGATGTATTAATACCACTTGTTTTCTTATGAGACACTCTAATTTGTTTGCCCTTTTGACATGGTCCACAAACACTTTCCTCAATTTTGTCAAACTTAGGAACTCCTCTAACAATTTCATTTTTTGACAATTTTGAGAGATCTTTGAAATTTATGTGACCAAGACGTTGATGCCAAAGCTCAACATCATCAACTTTGGCTCTATTACATACGAGGGACTCATTTGGAACTATTCCATAACAATTGTCACCTGTTCTTTTTCCTTCAAGAACACACTTCCCATCTTTACCAAAGACACGACATGTAGCCTTGGTGAAGTTCACTGAAAAATTACTATCACAGAGATGACTAATGCTAATAAGATTAGCTCTAAGACCATCAACAAAAAGAACATCTTCTAGCTTAGGAAAGCCATGAGATTCAACAATCCCCTTACCTTGAATGTTTAATCTATTACCATCACCAAAAGTGACAGTCCCTCCTTACACTCTTCAAGATGAACAAACAAGGACTTGTCACCTGTCATATGACGAGTGCATCCACTATCAAAATACCACTGTTTACTCTCCTTTGCCCTCAAGGCAGTGTGAACTACATTACATTTAAGACTCTCATTTCTTACCCAAACTTTATTCCCTGTCTTAACCTCATGCAACTTAGGAAGCGTTCTATTTGATCCCAAATCAACTTTTACCCTAGGAGCATTTCTTGGTCTAGACAACTCATGATTTTTGTGAAGGAGAAAACAATTTGGTCTAATGTGACCAACCTTTCCACAATGATGACAAGTAGGTGAGAATTGCCTAACTTGACCTCTATTCATCAACTTGAAACAATTTGGTCTTGAATGACCAATGACACCACAGTGACGACAAATCACTTTCTTTTGTGAGAAACTCTTCACTTGAGTTTTTCCTTTTCTAGGACAATTAGGTTTTATGTGTCCGACAACACCACAAGAGTGACATTTGGGAATTTTCTTGAAGGAATTTGGATTGAAGTGAGTCCTCTTATGACTAGGTTGAGACAAAGTCTCATTTTCAAGAGATGACTTGGATGAAGGAACAAACTTGGTTCCTGAGGTTGATGGACCACTAGATGATCCAACATAGCCTAGTCCAGATTTATCACTAAAGGACTTCTCAATACTAAGAATGTGATCCAATTTTTTACTCCCATTGGACAATTTCAACAATGTTTCATTTGCTAATTCCAATTTCTTTTCAAGATTTCTAACCTTCAAACACAAACAACTATTACTCTCAACCTCCGTCTTGAGCCTTGATTCAAGACTCTTTACTTCTTTTTGATACTCACTCATTTTTGACACACAAGATTCATTATCCTGTTTCAAAAAAATAAGTTTTTCATTCAAACCAAATTTTTCAGTTTTCACATCTTGTATGTGTAACACATGATTTTTTAGCTCTTCTTTGAGAATCTCAATTTTTCTCTCATCAGACTTGACTTTCAAGCCCAAAGACACATTTTTCTTTTTAAGTTGATATGCCTCTTCATAGAGGTTATCATAGGCCTTTTGAAGATCAGTGTCATCATCCTCTAGACTTTCAGACTCATCACTAGACACTCCTAGCAATAACTCTAAGTCATCTATGTCCTTTTTGTTGGATGACACCTCATGAGTTTCCAAAGACACAACAAAAGCTTTCAACTCATTTTCCAAAGCAACATCAGACAATTGATTATCCAAACACATACAAGCACCAATAAGATCATCAAGTACAATGGAATTTATATCTTGACAATTAGCAAACTCAACAACTTTCATAAAGAATTCAGAAGACAAGGATTTCAAAATTTTGTTAACAATTTTTGAATCATCCACCTTTTCTCCTAAGTCATTCAAGGAATTTATAATGTCACAGAGTTTTGTGTGGAATTCACAAAAACTTTCATGGTCACTCATCTTGATAACATCAAATTGATTCATTAGACTATTTAGTCTATGATTTTTCTCAAATATGCTTCCCTCATAAACAATCACAAGATGATCCCAAGCTTGTTTTGATGTTTCAAAATTTTCAATTAGCTTAAGATCATGATCATTTAGAGCCTCATATATAAGTTTGAAACCAATTTTATTCCAATTTTGAGATTCAATTTCATCCCTACTCCAATTTTCAAGAGGTTTCAAGATGAGTTCACCATCAGTGTTTAACATGGGATGTGACCAACCCATTTCCACACTTCTCCACACATTAACATCAATGGATTCCAAAAAGATTTTCATCTTAATTTTCCAGTACATGAACTTAATGTTCTCCAATCTTGGAGGTTTTTGAACATAAGTGGATTCACACAAAGAATTTGTAGTCACAACAAAAGCAATGAAATTACCCTCCTCATTTTCAGACTCATTCTCGTGAGAAGTATTATTCTCCTCATCACTATCACTCAAAGTAGCATTATGAGCTTTGTTTTGATTTCTTCTCTTTTCAGGACATTCTGCAGCCCTATGACCAGGTTTGTGACAATTGAAACATTCTTTTCCAGTTTTTGAATTCCTATTGTCAACTTTTGATGATGATGTCCCTTGACCTCTGTCAAACTTTTTATTTTGATTTGAAAAACCTTGTTAAGCTTTGAGATATTTTTTGTATTATTTAACAAACAGTGCAAGTTCATCATCATTCACATCAAAAACATTTTCATGTGATTTAATATCTTCCTTCATTGAAGATAGAGCAATACCTTTGTTTTTAGTTTTGGAATCTTTTAGATTCATTTCAAATGTTTGAATGGATCCAACCAATTCATCCACTCGAATTGAACCTATGTCTTTGCTCTCTTCAATAGCAGTGATTTTGGGTTGAAACCGATCAGGGAGAGATCTTAAAATCTTTTTGACAACTTGAAAATCAGGAATTCTTTCACCAAGATTAAAAGAGGAGTTAACAATATCACTCAATTTAGCATAAAACTCTGAAAATGTCTCATTTTCTTCCATGCAAATTCTTTCAAACTGAGAAGTGAGCATTTGAAGTTTTGAGTTCTTGACAAGGGTGGTACCTTCATGAGTTATTTTCAAAATATCTCATGCTTCCTTGGATGTTTCACACATCATGATTCTACGATATTCGCTAGTAGTCAAGGCATTGCAAATAGCATTCAGTCCTCTACTGTTCCAACTAGCTTTTTCTAATTCTTCCTTTTCCCATAAATCAGCGGGTTTAGGTATGGTATCCTCACCAACTTTCATAGTGGGAGGAGTCCAACCTCTCTCAACAGAAACCCATACCCTTTCATCTAGAGATTTCAAGAATATTCTCATCCTAACCTTCCAATAGGCATAATTTGATCCATCAAACTTTGGTAGATGTGTGACAGAATTTCCTTCTTCCATGGAAGAGTGAAATTATGATCTAGAGACCCTATCACCTAGGTCTAAGCCTATCACAGTGAATTAGGCTCTGATACCAATTGAAAAACCTAATCCCTACTAGATCACAAGAATTTCACCACTTTTAAATTCAAGCAACAAGTATGAGATAAATCAGCCACACTCAAGAAACATGGTTTGAGTTGAATGTAAATATCAAGTAACATGTAGATCGAAGAACACAGAATGAATCAACTATCAAGAGGGATCCATGAACACAAGAATCATTCCATCCTTCTTGATAGCTAGAAATCACATCAACAAATAATGAACGAACACACGATATATGTGGAAACCCATTCGGGAGAAAACCAAGGGAGAACAAGAGCAATCCACTATGAAAGAAGAGTTACAGAGATTATACCATACACTCTATCTCACCAAGCCATGGCCTAGTGTACTGAGATCTCATCAACTCAGTCCATCGAGTCCTCCTTCTTCAAAGCTTGCTCATCAACTACACAAGTAGTCTCACTCTTGATGTCTTCATCCAAGAGCCATGAGAATGATCCTATCTCCACAGATGATTCTCACAATATGTATGTAAATTTGGTTTCCAAGATTTCTAATCCATTCTAAGAAGAGTCCATGATCAAATGATGAATATTCAAGCTCAATCTCAATTTAGAAAGTAAGAACCACAACCCACAAGTGAAGAACCAAGATAGGTCTAAGAATAGAAATCTTTTCTGGCGGCTGAGGTCACTAGAATCTCGAGTGACCTAATCCTTTTATAGTGTGATCAGTAACTAATGAGAAAACAGGGTAAAAATTAGGCAGAATTAGGGTTTGCACGAACTTGGATCGATCCAGGCAAGACTTGGATCGATCCAAATTGAATTGGCCAAAAAACAGCATTCTGTAATATAGTTTAACTCGAAACTGGATCGATCCAGCCAAGGCTTGGATCGATCCAGCTTGGCCAATTTTCAAATTTCCAAATATGAATTGTGAAGATGCAAACATGGGATCGATCCAGGTCAACCTTGGATCGATCCAAGTATTCCTAAACTCCCAATTTCAAAGGTGTAAACATGGGATCGATTCAGGTCAACCTTGGATCGATCCAAGTATTCATAAACCCTGATTTTTACAAGTTTAAACAGGAATATAATGGGATCTAACCTCCTAGGTTCAATCCTTATGTCACTAGGTCACTTACCATCCTAATCCATTAAGATATAGAATCATTTTAGCACAGCTTCACTTGTGATCATCAGTACACATATATAAATGTACAATCCCAAACCAAGTTTTGAAACGAAACAAGCCAACACACAAACACTAAACCTAACAAGACTAATCCTAAACACATCTAATCACATAAAATCATAATGAAAGACATCCTAACATGCTTGCTAAACATACAATCATAATAAAACTAACCCAAATCATGCATACTCACATAAAATCACAATAAAGCTAACCCTAATCATGCATACTCACATAAAATCATAATAAAACTAACTAACCTTAAACATGCATACTAACATAGACTCATAACAAAACTAATTCTAATCATGCATATTTACATAAAATCATAACAAAGTTAACTAATCCTAAACATGCATACTAACATAAGCTTATAACAAAACTAATTCTAATCATGTATATTTACATAAAATCATAACAAAGCTACACTAACCTTAGACATGCATACTAACATAAAATCACAATAAAAACTACGCTAATCATACTTACACACATAAAATAACAATAAAAGACAGCCCTAATCATGCTTGCTAATATATAATCATAGTAAAGCTAACCCTAGACATGCAAACTACATTAAACAAGCCACATACAACAACTGATATCATTCTAACATATGCAAGCCACTAAAAATCCATACATATAATACATATTAAAAACATGGAGGTGAAAGAGAAGATCTACATCAAAATAACAAAACTTGAACTAGGATATAACCCTTACCTTTTCTTCTTCCTTCAATTTCTAAGCTTTGATTCCTCCCTCTCTTCTCCTTCTCTAGCCTCTGGTTCTCCCCTCAAAAATGATGAATCAGAAACGAATTTCTAAACCCTAGCCTCTTGAACTTCTTGTGTACCTTTTCTTTAACTCTATAGTGGTGTATTTATGGAGTTAGGGTTTAAAAATCTTGAATGGTTGGGATTGATCAATCTAAAAACAATCCTAGGGCTTAGAACAACTCCCTCTAGGGTTTGCAGGCTGAAACCCTTCGAATTATATCCAAAAAATCGAATCAAATCGGCCAAAATGGGTGGGAAACTTCCATAATTGCAAAATATGGTCGAACATCCTGGTGACCATCCAAGGCTGGACGGTTGGCCGTCCTGGGCTGGACGGTTGGCCGTCCTAGCTAGGACGGTCACCTTGTGAACTTTCCCAAATTTCTCCCATTTTCAAAGGGATTTTGTATTTTGGCCATAATTTGGTCAATTCTCATCCAAATTCGATGATCCATGTATCAAAACGACTGTGTTTTGATCCTCCACATTTTTAGAAGGTTTTTAGGGCAAAAATACTTGACCATGGTCAAGGGTTTTAGCAAAAAGCTAGCCAATTGACCCGGTTGTGTCAAAATTGGTCATATGACCATTCTTTGTTTTGTAAAATTGATCAATTAGGCTTGAACCACTTCTAAAAATATGGTTTTAATATGAAATTGGTACTTGAAAACATGTTTTGAAAATCTTTAATTTTGGTGAAAATGACCAATTCACGGTCGATTTGAATAAAACCCTAATTTGGCTCATTCTTACCCCGTGGGATCGATTTTGGGCGAATCAATTCCAACCATTCAAAAGTTCAATTGGCATTCCAAATACAGTCCCCACATCCATATAAACCTCATGAAACAATCCGTTTCGAATTCGGAGGTCATTCAGAAATTATACGAGAAAAAGGACAAAAATGCCCTTCAAGTCGCAAAAACCCTAATTACCTATCGAGCTCTCATCAGAATGCCATGAAAATTTACAGAGGTGTTCTAACACACATCAAAATTCAAATGCAATACAAATGGGTTGATTCCAATCCAAATGTACACATGAAATAATGAATTGTCCTTTCATTAAGAAAAAGGCAATTTGGGTAATTTGGTCTTTACAAGGCCAATTCCTCACCAAATAATCCACTCTTCGAGCTGATCATTTGCATAAATATATGATAGAAATAATTGGTAAAAATGGGGTGTCCACAAACGTCGTTTCGGACACGGGATTATTTAATGTCGTTTCGGGCGCAGGATAGTTTAACGTCATTTCAGACGCGGGCTATTTTAAAGTCATTTCGGACTAAGCAATACACATCCACTAGGTGGAGTGAGACGAACCTTTTTCTAGAGAAGGACTGAAGTTGAAGAACTTCAAATCTTCTTTCCTAATCCAAATAGTCCTAATGTTGGAAGACTCTGAAGTTTCCTCGACTGTAAGAGTTGACTTCTTTTTTCCTTTAGAAGTCAAGTCAACTCATGTCCTAGGGGTCCTAGACACTCTTAAAAAGTTTCTGTAGTCTCTCCTAAACGAATTAGAATGAGTGTCTCTATACCAAGAAAAAGAATATTACTTCAAGTGGAAGCAATAAGGTTAAATGTGACCTTTCTTACCACAATAGTGGCAAGTGGGAATAGTACTAGAAGAACCACGATATGTAGTATGAGACACACTTCTAAATCCAACCTTAGAGGTCTTCTTGAGACTGGGACAGTGAGGCCTAATGTGACCTAAAACTCCACACTCATGACACTTAGGAACAAACATATTCTTGGGAGTTTGGTCAACCTTAGGTGTAAGTTTCATTAAAGGTTTCTCTACCTTAGTAGTAGATGGATTGACTTTACCCAAAGTAGGTTCAATCTCATGAGAGGTAGATTCTAAAACTTCTCTTCCTATATTCCTCTTAACAGTCCCTAACATGACATTAAGTTGCTCAGATCTTTTATCTAAGTTGATTTTAAGTTCACGAGCATCTTTGACCTCTTTCTCAAGTCTAGTGATGGTGGAAACAAACTCACTTTCTTTCTCAATCTTAGACTTGACTTCACCCTCTAATTTTTCAACTTTCTCAATGAGAGCGTTCCTCTCTTTGTCAATAGCACCAAGCTTATCAGAGAGAGTAACTCTATGTGTCTTAAGTTAACTAGCAAGAGCCTCAAAATCTAAGGCTTCTTGTTTGAGGGCAACTCTTTCATAGGCCTTGCCGTCAATAGATAAACCTCTATCGATAGACCTTCTATCGATAGAAGAGTTGCTTCTGTCCCTTTTTTCTTTTTCCGTTTCTTTGGATTCTTATTTATACTTTATGAGTTTCATGGCTTTTTTGGAGGGGTTGGCCATGGTTTAAGACCCTTAAAGGGTTGGTTTGATCCGGCAAAGTGTGGATTTGCTTAGGGCAAGATTTTGATATGTTTTGGTTGCCTTTTCTTTTCAGATTTTGATAGTTTTGAAGACTATCTCGTCAACTTCTTAGTACTTGAATTGGATGCATTGAGCATTGCATTTGGGAGGCTCGCAAAGCCACGAGGGTTGGTTTACACAAATGCATTGAGGTAGGGATAAGTAACCTTTTACTGTTAATGATGATTTATCTGTTTTATACTCCCTCCGTCCCATAAAAATAGGCCTCTTCCAAACAACATGCATATTAAGAAAACTCATTAATGCATTGATTTGTGATCTTTTTTACCTTCTATTTCCAACATCACTCTTTTTCTACAATTACATTTGGTGTCATATCAAGGAATAATAAAGGGTAATATGGGAAAGTTAAAAAAAATATAATTTGACTTTTCAAAATGGACTATCATTTTAGGACAGCCAAAAAAGGAAAGAAGGCCTATCTTTGTAGGATGGAGGGAGTATCTGTTTTGAGAACCTTGTGAATAGTAAACACATTTTGATTGATATGATTTATAAATGCTTGGGAACCCTATCATTTATCAACTTATCAAATAGATACATGGAATACACTTATTTATGAATTGTGAAGGCAGTATGGAATGATTGTTAAACTGTGTCGAAGGATTTTTGGTGGAGATACTTTATGAATGATGTGCTATTTACAAATGTGGAAATTAGGCATTTTCTATCAATAGTTTTATGAGCAAGATTGATAAGCATATTGTTGGCCTTATGGCTCCCACCTTTATTAATATAATTGATTTTGATGATAACAAACATTGTCCTATAAACATATTGCATAATACATATGTTATTTGAACTTCTTAGCCAATTTTCAATTGATCATATCATTGTTGCTCTTATAATTGAGATTGGTATATTATATCTTGTGAAAATTATTTACTCTCTAGCACATATCTTGTAAGTCAGGATTTATGGAGTTGTACTATATTTTGAAGATCTAAATGCCAAATCATCAGAGCTAGCCATGCATTCCATGTGTGAAGTTCAAGCCAAACACAAGACTTGGAGCTTATTTGAAGGATTGTTTTTGAAGACTTGTGTGAGTTTAGGACTTTATTTGTAAAAACTCTCATTAGGAATCGAACTCATTATGGCTCAATAGAATATGAACAATATAGACCATGTTTTTAACTTGGAAAAACCTTTTTAATTAGTCAAAAATGTCTTTAATCAAAGTGGCTTTTATAAACTTAAAAGACTTGTCAATTTTCATTAAAATTGGTTTTGAACATTACCTAGTCGACTAAGCGTCTTTGACTAGTCGACTAAAGTAGTGGCAGTAAACAATTTTCATGAAAATAATCAAGTAGTCGACTAACCACTTGATTAGTCGACTAAAAGCTTCCTTAGTCGACTAACCATCATTGTCTAGTCGACTAACCGTGCCCTGAACTTTATAATGGCTAGTTTTGATAAACCCAAACAGTCACATTATTGTGCCTAACGGCCATATACTCTTTGGGGCTTATAAATACTCATTGAATGAGTGTTAAACAGTTAGTGAATCACATACAAACATACACCAACTTGTTTTATCATCAACCTTGGATGATTTAATTATTAATCATTCTCATGAGCCAAAATTTAGTTCATCTATTTAAGAGATAATAGTGAGAGCTTATTTTGTAAATCATCTACTAATAAAGGAGTTCTCTTGTTGTATTCAAATCTCATCCATTTGTAAATCTTGTGATTGCTCTTAGTGAGCATTGAAGGTGTGTTCTTTGTGAGCCACCATTGAGGGCTCTTTGTGAGCATTGGCCAAGTGTTCTTTGTGAAGCTTGAAGAAGTGTTCTTTATAAACACTAGTGGGTTCTTTGTAAGCCATTGTTGTAGTTCTTTGTGAGCTAAGGTGAGAGTCTTCTACCTAGGATAAAGAAGATTGTGTAAAGGTTTCTCCACCTTCAAGGAGCAAATCCTTAATGGATTGTGGGAATCCTTAAGCTGGGTGCTTAAGGCGAGGAGTAGGCGGAGTCCGAACCTCGTTAAATCGCTGAGTTTGATTTCTCTCTCTTTTTCTACTTTCAATTAATTGCTCATATATATTTGTTTGTATTGAAATTAATTGAACCTAATTTTTAATTGGTTTAATTGCAAAAGTTTGCCATAAACCCTATTCACCCCCCCTCTAGGGTTATATATTTAGGACAACACATATTACTTAATTTTTGTGAAATATTATATGTTTTCACTATACCTACATATGCCATACTTTCTAAATGATTTTATGGATAAAGGAAGCGATTAGTTGCACATTTGTGCTTTCCCCAACTCTTTTAGAATAGATTATGATTTTGGAAACTCAAAAAGGGCATATTGTGGCACAATTTACACAAACATGACAAGTAATGGTTTTATGCTCAAATGTCTCTTTCTTATGAACTATTTTACGAATGTGAATAAACTGGATGAGTTGAAAACCTTGAAATGTCTTGAGAATTGGAAATGGATGTTCTTTGAGAACGGTTTATGGAATAGTGTTTTGGGTACGGTTTTGGGCTCGGTTTGTATCACATGAAGGTTTTTGTAAGGGCCCATGGTCCGGGATGGAGCCTTAGTGTGGACCTGAAGTTTATAGCCCCGTAATGACTCGATAGTTGATCGTGCAAGGTAACAGTCGATATTATTGAGAGGTCAAACCCCGTAGTGGTCGATTTTGGTTACGCTGGTACTGGTGGCTTGTTAGCCAAGAACCAGTAACTTGTAATACGTTTGCGAGCCTAGTTTCGATGGACATGCGATGGACATAGATGATATGTGATGCATGTATTGTCGGTTTGATATGATGCGGTACTTGATATGAATCTTTTGACACATGGAAGTTCTTGGGTTTTGTTTTTCACTGAAAGACCATACTAGTTTATAACTACTTTAATCACTGTTTTATAATTGTTATGGAAACTGTACTTATTTTAAAATGGTTCCATGTATCACTGTATTATAGTTATTAGTAGAGTTGCTTTATTCCTATTGAGCAATTCGAGGCTCACCCCTGCATTTTATGTAGCAGATTACAAGTTGACTTGGGATTGTATGCTTGGCTTGGAACAATCCTTTGTTCGAGGGTTGTTGGAGGGCTTCATGGTAGATTCTGCATTAGTACTTACATGTTTATGAGATATATATATATATTTATTTATATATTTATTTATTGATTAATGGGATTCGTCACTATATGTGGCACGACCTACTTGCTAAGGATGTTGGCATTATTATAATTTGATTTACTATTTATATATAAGTGTGAACCAGCCACACCGGAATATCCCGAGGGATCGGGAGGCCTCTCGTTCACTTTGGGGGTTTCTTGAGTGGATTGTGGATGATGTTTATCCATCTCGATTTATCCTTCTCTATTATCCTTCTCTATTATCCACGTTTATCCTTCTCTATTATCCACTCAAGACTGGGTTTTTGAAAAAGGATGAGAGTTTGTAAAAAAAACTAGGAGTCGCCACCTTATTTTTAGGGAACAAGGAAACCACAAAAAAGAGTTTTATTTTCAATAAAACATTGACCCCATATTTTGGAAAAGCATGGTCTTTTGAATCAAAGTTGGATTCGGGGGCTAGGTTGTGAAGTGGGAAGGTTCCAAGGAACTCCTTGTAGGCACCCACCTCGCCCTAATTAAAGGTCTCCTAATTATTATTGGGCTTTATCAAAATCTTTTCAAAACAATGCTATTTATCTAATCAACCACAAAATATGAATAATAATATATAATAATAATAATATATAGTATAAAAGTATACACAATCCTAAAGATCTTAGGAGACTAGAAGTCAACCTAAGATTGGACTTGCGCCCTATTGACTGCCTACGTACTTTACCAATTTCTTGATAAAGATCAAAGTCCACGTAGTTCGATCACCCTAGGATTCTCCTATTGTAATGAACTACACTATCATTAGCGTTCTATCTCATTCAAGACTCTATCTTCGAGAGTTTTTATTAGTTTGAAATTCTTTTTAGAAAATAATTCATCAATTAGTAGATTCCCAATGAACTTAGAATTCCTTGGGAACACAATTCTTATCAAATCATAATTCTTTTAAAAGTGGGAATTCTATCCCAAATCAAATCCTTTCAAAGGGTGGAATTTCATTCCAAATCAAACTCAGAGTTCCAATTTCATTGGGATTCAATTAATTGTGGATTAATTTTGATAAAATATCAATTTTGGAAATTATCTCAAAGATAGGATCATAAATTCACTAGAATCCTAAATCTAGTGTAATTCTTACAGCAAAGAAGAATCCTAGGTGGGATCAAATGATCCCCCTAATCCTAGGGTTTCTAGCTAATCCTAGGTTAGTCTAAACACCTAAAACACTAAACAATGCATGCTGAAATTTCTGGAAAATAAATAAAAAATGCATTCAAGTTGGTAAACAATGCATGACAATGTCCTAAATGCAATCTAAGTTAGCTATGGGAACTTAAGCATGTTTCTAAGTTAATTTGGGCCTAAAAAAATTAGTTTTAATACACTTTAAAGCTACTTTAAATCCATGGACAGATTTGAAAGTATTCTTGAAGTGTATTTAAAACCCTAAAATAATGAATAAAAATGATGAAAAAAATGCACTAAATGCAACCTAATAATGACATGCATAAAATATCATAAACTCCAATCATGTTTATTCTAATTAACACAAGGGAAGAGGCTTACCTTTGCATGCTCCCTCGAACACAATTTGTATAGCATTCCAATCAAGACACAATTAAAATAATGATATAAACAAACCTAATCACCAACTATTAATATGCAACCTTTAATTTTTATCCTAGTATGGTAACAATATGCAAAATGACTCAAAGAGATGGACTAATATGCTTTCCTAACTAAAAAATAACATGTATAATCCTAACTTCCTAGCATATATTCTAGACATGAAATAAATCCCAAATATCTAATCCTAACATATCATGATCAAAGAAGAGTGGAAGAAAAGAGGGAGAGATATGCATACATATTATAAACTAATTCCTATCATGCATTAAGAAAAAGAAATAACTAATCCCTATTAACCTATCATGCTTACTAACAATGAACTAAATCCTATGCATACTAAAGAAATAAAAACCTATTCTAGCATAATCACAAAAGAAAAATAAGAAGAAGAAGAAGAAGAAGAAAAAAAAGAAGAAGAAGATAAGAAATACAAAACTTTAAACAAACTATAAAACTCTACTAACCTTTTTGCTTCCTTCCCTCTTGCTCCAAGCCTTTTCCTCAAGCTCCAAAGACTCCAAGGACCTCAAGGACTTTAAAAATTAGGCTAGAGTGCTATGGGGGAAGCTTGTGCAATTGCTCAAGCCTCTACTCTCCAAGCTAGCTCTCTAAAGCTTATTCTGTGTGTTAAAACTGATTTCAGGGCCCTCTATTTATAGGGAGGCCTGAGTTTGATCAATGGCTGAGTTTAAATCTCTTAGGAATGATCCAAGGGCTCTAAACCAGTCTTCCAAGGTGTTTGAACTCATCTCAAAGTCCCCATGGCCGAACTGGACACATGGCAAGGCTTGGAAGAGTCCTGGCAGGAAAAAAACTCTGATTTTTAGCAAAAGTGGCTGAAAGGATCGACAACCATCCACCTTGGGATGGTTGGCCGTCCTTCATGGACGGTTGGCCGTCCCTTGGTGGACGGTCATCCATCCCCCATGCCATT
Organism: Hamamelis virginiana; assembly: GCA_017140935.1. Taxonomy (NCBI): domain Eukaryota; kingdom Viridiplantae; phylum Streptophyta; class Magnoliopsida; order Saxifragales; family Hamamelidaceae; genus Hamamelis; species Hamamelis virginiana. The sequence goes on along the minus strand of JAESVK010000356.1, from coordinate 1,453,157 downwards.
TTTGCCCTACGTGGGCCTGTCTCAGCCCGTTTCGACTCGGTTTCAGCTTTTTTCGGCTTTTCGGGCCCGTTTTAAGTCCAAATTTGACGATTCAAGCGCCGAAATGATCGTGATTCGATTCTCCATGTTTTAAAAAATGTTTGAAGTGAAAATGCATTGACCAAGGTCAAAGGTTTAGGGAAAAGTCGACCGATTAGCTGTTTTGGGCCTGTCGGGCCCAAATTAGGGTTTTAAAATTTGCTAACCGATTGCTTTCGAAATCATTTCTTCTTCTCGAAACATGTTTTAAAATGTTTTAGGAAAGTGTTTTGAAGCCTTTGAAGGCTTTGGTTTGATAAAAATATCGAATCCCGGTCACTTCCGGTCGAAACCCTAATCTAGGCTTAAAAGGACCTTTTGAGCCTTAAGAGCCAATCATGAGCCAGAAGGCTCCACAGACCTTGCCACTGATCAACTTAGCTACCAAACACACTTTACATATCTATACCAAAGCCTCGAGACCATTCGAGACAAGATCGACAGTCATTCAGGACTTTTGTGATTCAAAGGACAGTACTGCCCTTCAGTCACAAAAGGCATTATTTTCTATCAAGCCTGGCTCAAAATGCCATGAAATTTTGCAGGGATGTTCCTAGACTCTCTAAAACCTAATGCAAAAAGAACCGACTCAATCTGACCTAAAAACCTACATGCGATGATGACCTCTATCTAACTACCTGCAAGGGTAAAACTGGGAACTTAGGGTTTTGACACCCTATTTCAATTCTAAACACAGGCAACCATTCATGACCATACTCATGGTCAAAAATGGATGTCTACAATAAGGCGTTTGGGACATCATGTATGAACATGGCATTTCATATTGTTATATATATTTATGTATTCTTTGTCTCTCGTGAGGAAATATGAATGAGCAGAACAGGTCGTAGCTCCATTTTAACACGTGTCAACCTATCCGGAAGGGTCGATATGGGTGTTAGGTTGGGGCGTAACAAAATGGTATAAGAGCTCATTAGTAGATCCAAATAGGAATTCATGCATTGCATGTAGTGTTTAGGTGAGACTTTAGAGATAATACATGCATCATGTTTGTGAGTTGATGGGTAGACATGCTAGGCTAGATTGGGTTTTCCGTTGAGTTTCTCGGTCTTTGAACTGTTTGGCTTTGTGAGCGTTTCTTTGCTAGGGGTTTTGAGTGTTGGTACTCGGCTCCTACATGAAGTTTTGTTAGTAGAGTGATTATGGATTTTTGACCCCTCTTATTCTTTTATGTATTGATGAAATTAGGAGATGTTAGCTGCTAAGGTTGTAAATGAAAGGATGTGATGAACTAGGATTCGCAGCGAAAGACGAACGATAAATTTTTTTTTTTATTCGAATCCATCCATCATATTCCAGCAGGGAACGAACAAGCATAGGACCATGAGTATATCACAAGAATACAGTTAAACAACTTTAAAGTAAACTTACTTGATTGCTTTTGATGTAACTTCGTTGCGAGTTTCAAAGTGGATGAAGCCTCCAAGGTATCCACATGAATACAAGACCCTTCAAGCTTCTTGCTCATGATCAACCGTTGAACAAAGCAAACAAGAGAGGGAGAGATGATTCACGGCCCTTGGGAGAAAATCCTCTTTAGGTTACGGCCACTAGGGGTGAGAGGTGATGGGTCTCTTCCTTTTTAGGGTTATGGTTTACCTTGTGCTAGCAAGCATCCTAACCCTTGTATTTATAGGCAAATACAAGAGTTTTTAATATTGCAACTAAAGCCCAATTCAATTAACAATTAATAAAGGGACCCCTTTAGTTACTATTTTAGAAACTTACCCCTCTCTTAACTTAAAGAACTCACTTGTATCCTTTTTTTGTGTGACCCTTTGGGTTCACCCCAACCTAGTAGTGGACAGGGACATCTCAATGTCTCCTATAAATAGAAACTTTCTATTTATGGTTCAATTGGAATAATTCCAATTTTACCCTCAATGATTACACTTTACCATTAAACTTTCACTAGTCATAAGTGACATCTAGCAACATATCATGACGTACCCTAGATTTGGGTGAATAGCATAACTAAATGAACCCTTTATGTTACTTAATCCTTCATCCCTAAATGTCACTGTTAAGATAATCAGGTATGGTTACAAGTCAAACCCCTATCTTAACATCTTGATATATGTTCCACAAAATATAATCTCAATAAGGTGAACCCGATGAAGCTCTTTTCACAGTTTAGCTATCACTTTAGCCAGAAATTCAATCAAAGATGAAAGTGATGATTCCTTTTTGCACACTCATTTACCTTTATACATAACTCACTAGACAAGTTATACCTTCTAATTAATATAGTATGAAATTGATATACTCTTTAGGATTGGTTTTAGGGGATATCTCCAACAATAAAGAGTTTTGGCGTTAAAGTTGGAGAAAGATGGTAATTCTTTTGTGGTTTGTTCTCTATAGTTTCTTTTGAACGAATTGGATTTATTGATGATTGAGAGTAGTTTGAGATTGGTGTTTTTCTTTAAGTCTTGGATTTAAAGGATATTCTTGTATAGTTGTTTTTATAAGGATTGGTGTTCAGGTCTTGGTAAGGAAAGTTGGTTCACCATCTTGTTTGCTTTAAAGCCGTTTCTTTTGGGATTGAAGAATTTTGTCATTTTCTAGGAGATGGATTAGGATTAAGATTCTTTCTTAAAGAAATTGGAAGTATCGTTAAGGTATTGGTCTTTGATTTGGGAGTTGTTTTATTTGTGTTAAGTAAGGCGTCGTGTTTATAATGCTGGAGTGAGATTATGTACATGGTGAGAGGTGTTGTTCAGATGCAAAAATATGTTGATATCGAGTTATGGGAAGGTCATTGGTTACTTTTGGTTTTTGGTAAGACTTTTTCATTTCTTGAAGGTATCTTGAGTTAGGGTGCATTGAGGTTCGAGTGGGATATTTCTCAGGTTTGTTAAAGGAAGTGTGGAGTAATGATGTCATGAACTTTGGGTTTGACTTAGTTTATGTTCGTTGTAAGTTTAATGATTGAGCGGGTGGTGTAGAATAATAGAAGTTGGATGGTAATGTGAGGTTGTCTAGCGGAACGAGCTTGAGTTTGGCAACTACTTTAAGGTTTAATTTGAGATTTCAGATATCTTTTAAGGTGATTGTTCGGCGTAAAAGCTTTATGGTGTTTTCTTTGGAAATAGCGATCATGGATTTTGAAGAATAAGTGTTTTTCCTATAGTTGTTATCTGAACTTTTTCAAGTGGAAAGTTCTATGTTTTGCTTTAAAGCAACCACTAGTTTGTGTGTTTCGTTTTTCTCACGGTGTTTGTATGTTTTCGATCTGAATTTGTTTTGTGAGATTCCTAATTTTTGGAGGATGACTGTTTTATGTGTTTGTGATTCAAGCATAGAGTAGTGCTTGGTTAAAGACCCTGAAAGTGTCTTTCTTACTCAGTAGTGATGGTTTGCTTTGTGTTAAAGTGACAGTGATATCCTGGCCCAACATGATCAATAGGACCAACAGTTCCAACAGTCCCTGGTGATGGGTGAGGATGAGGATGAGGTTGAGGTTGAGGGATGCGTATTGCTGGTACTCTAAACTAGTAGTAAACTTGGATTGTTTCAGTTTTCAGTGCAAGTATTGCTCACAGAATTGATTGAAGTGGGAATATGATTGTGATCTTTATGAGATAGTTGTTATTATTGCCCTTTTGTGCAATGTTTTGTTTTAGTGTTTGTTTGTTTGGAAGTTGTGTTAATTAGAGTGCTATAGTGAGTTGTAAGAGGTTTCCAGTGGAAAATGATGTACTTAAAGTGTCAATGGTTTTGATTATGGGACTAGTTGTGCTCGATGCTTCTAGCACAGGTTGTTTGTTTTGTTTTCTTCTTCTTTTTTTCTTTTATATATTTTGGGTCTCTTTTGCTCTTGATGAGGAATAGGTTGCTATGTGTAAAAAGATATCTTGAGCATGGTTAAGTTGCTAATGTTTGATGTAGGATATAGTGGGTTGTTGTCCCAAATATGTAACCCTAGAGGGGGGTGAATAAGGTTTTTGGCAAACTTTTGCAAATATTACCAAATAAAATTAATGTTCAATTACTTGGCAATGGAAGCAAATATATAAACAAGTAATTGAAACAAGAGTAAGGGATAGAGAGATCAAACACAGCGATTTAACGAGGTTCTGACTCCGCCTATTCCTCGCCTTAAGCACCCAGCTCAAGGATTCTCACAATCCACTAAGGATTACTCCTTCAAGGTGGAGAAACCTTTACACAGTCTTCTTTATCCCATGTGGAAGACTCTCACCTTAGCTCACAAAGAACTATCTCAATGGCTCACAAAGAACCCACAAGTGTGCTCACAAAGAACACCCCAAGTATTCACAAAGAATACTCAATACAAGCTTACAAAGGCTGGTGTGTACAATAAATGCTTCAAGAAGCTGATTAACACAATAATAAAGCTAAACTAATAGCTTCTCAGATGATTAACAAGTATAGCTCAAGAGTTTGGTAGAGAAAGATTTGAACAATGAATGCTTGCAATGAATGATAATAACTTTTGTTTGATTGATAATAATAAATAAAGAGCTCACCTCTATTTATATGCATTATGGTCTGAAATGGCCATTTGAACTGAGCTTGAATACCATTTGAGGGGAGGAGATGAGAAGAGCAGGCTTCATTTAATGTTCAAAATGCCCAAAATAGAAAGAGCTATTTTGTATTTGCAGGAGGATTAGTCGACTAGGCAAAAGTGATTAGTCGACTAGCTAGTTAAAAATTCAAAGCAAATTTGTTCCCGGGCTCAGTTAGTCAATTAGGCAACATTGATTAGTCGACTAGCTAAGTTAAAATCAGTTTATAAAAATTTCCAAGCACGGTTAGTCGACTAGACTAGGGTAATTAGTCGACTAGCTCTTCTGCATTTCCAAACGTGGTCTATTGGAGTACTTTAAGTCGACTAGACTAACTGATTAGTCGACTAAAGGACTCATTAGTCGACTACTCCAAGTGATTAGTCGACTAGACTTAGAATTTCCAAAATTCTAGCTTCTGAACCATGATTAGTCGACTACACTAATATGCTCGGTCGACTAGGCATACTCTTAAGCTAAAAACTTGAAATTCTTAAGTCTATTTAAACTCAAATCATCTAAAGTAGTTAACTTAAACATTCAAAAGCATTTTTCCAAGTTTTCTAAGTTAATGAATGTCAATGCAACATGAGAAAACCTTTTGGCTTGAGCTATGCAAGTTTATCAAATGAGTTGCCTTACAAAAGGTTCCTAAACATCTTGACTTCAAAGGTCTTCAAGGAATGACTTCAAGATGTCCTTCATAAGCTTCATGATTCAATGACTTTACATATTTGCAGAATTTGAGAAGCTTGAAATATGTTGATGAGCTCCAACAAGATATGGCTTTGATTTTATGGAGACAAAAATACTTAACCATTTGTTAGTAACTAAAGTAATGTTTGTTGATCATCAAAATGTGGTCAATGCAATTGACCTTAGGGCTAACATGGGTCATTCCTTCTTTAAGAGAATGTGAAGTTTTTATTCTAGTGCTGTGAGAATGGGGCGTTTAGAATTCTTTAATTACCGCGAAGATGGAGTTTATTGGAAAATGTGTTTTAATTGGAATAGTGATTCGGAAACTAGAATATTCTTTAAGAAGAGTTGGACATGGAGTTCATTCTTGTAGTTTTAGTGGAAATCGAAGATGTTTTGCTGAGGGTGGTTTTTGGTGTATGTCTATAAAGTATTGAGAATTGGCAGGTGCCGGGATAAGTGGTATTTTAGGAGGTTCTGAAGTGATAAGGATTTCTTTCATGGAAAAGTGTTTTGTATTGAAGAGTCGAATTGCTTTAGTCTAAAGGGGGAATTACTATAGGAAGTCAGGTTAGCGTATGGGAAGCATGGAGAGTTTCTTTTATTTTATTTTGGAAGTGGGTTAAATAATGAGTGTTCGAGCAAAGAAAGTATGTAATGTTAGGAGCTGGACTAGACGACAAGTAAGGCATGATAAGGTGAAGTAATGTAGAAGACCTCGAGTCAAGAGAATAAAGAAGGAAATCATTTTACTCTAAAGGTGGGATAAAAAGTGAAGTGTGAGAGCTGTTAAAGTATTAAAGCTGGGAAATTTATGACTACAATAATTAAAGCTTATTTGGAAAATGATGCCTTATGTCTCGCTTGGAAAAACACCGTTAGCATATTGCCAAGTTATTTAGAGAATTGATTTTAGTTTAGGTATTAAAGGGGATACTAGTGGAGGCTTGAGCAGAGGAAACACTTTATGGAAGAGTTGATTAGGTCAGAGGCAGTGCACTAATAAGCAGTACGTGAAATGATCTTTCAGCATGATTGGACAATTTGAAGCATTCATGGGAACGAGGTAAGAGTTGTGGTTTGTTGCTAGTGTTAGTCTTTTGCTTATATTGAAATATGGCGTCTTCGACTTTGGTTAAGGGGATTTTGTTTGAAGAATCTCAACCGATGGAGTTTCAACGCAAAAAATCAGGACTCAGTGGTTTCTTAGCCAGTCAGGCATCCAAAGTTTATCGCATATACGCAGCTTGAACGTGAGAACGACATTTTCTTGAAAGAATTCGATATTGTGTCGGGTGACGATTCGTCAGAGCTATAGGTGGGGTATGTGGGTTTGGATTCAACATTAGCAAGGCTCAAGTGGATAATGTCAAGAAACGGAATGTATTCTAATGGGGTCCTACCTAAGATGCTGGAGTTGTTTAGAAAGAGGCAGCATGTGGATTGAAGTTAAACGTGAGAAAGCGTGTTCCTTGTTTATTTTTTGTGTTTTTGTGATTTTTGAATTCCAAGGACGAAATTCTTTAAGGGGGTGAGATTATGATAACTCAGATTTTTAAAATCTTTATTTTTATATTTTAAATGAAGTTTAAGATATTTTATAAAATAAAATGCTTTAAAACAATTTCAAAATGCCAAATGAGTATATATATATATATATATATATATATATATATATATAAAAGTCAAGCTGCCTTCATTTATTTCATTTCTACATTTTACAACTTGTGAAAAAGGAGAGAGCAGCTAGAGGCCGAGAGCTAGGGAAAAGGTCGCCGGAGTTGTTGCCGGATTTTTCATGTTGCCGTCTAGAGGTAAGTTTTTGCTTATTTTACATGGGTTTTCAATTCTTTGTCTTGGGCATTTTTAAGTTTGTGTGAGGTTGAGAGCTTGCTTTTGGGTTTTGGTTGGTGAAATTAGACGATTTGTAAGTGTTTTAGGTTCCGATTTATGTTTTGAATGAGGGTTTGAGGAGTTTTGAGTTTGTTTTGGCTTGCATGCAAAAGATTCATGGGTTTTGTGGGTTTTTAGTTTTGTTCTTGGTGGATGCTTGTGACATAACCTTTGATTTGGGGTTTTGGATATGGATTTGTGTTATTAAGGCTTTACGAAGCTTGATCTTAGGGTTGATGGTGTTATTTTGTAGTTTAAAGTGAGAAAAATGATGTTTTGTTGGGGTTTTGGGATTCGGGAGCTTGAACCAGCGCAACTGAGGTGTTCTCTATCGATAGAAATGGATGTCTATCGATAGAGAAGGTTGTAGGGCATTAAATTTTTAGGGCAAGAATAGTTTGCTAACGATAAGCCTTGTTGTCTATCGATAAACAAACCTCTATCGATAAACCTTCTATCGATATAGGAGTTGCTTCTGTCCCTTTTTCATTTTTCCGTTTCTTTGGATTCTTATTTATACCTTATGAGTTTCATGGCCTTTTCGGGGGGGTTGGCCATGGTTTAAGACCCTTAAAGGGTTGGTTTGATCTGGTGAAGTGTGGATTTGCCTAGGGCAATATCTTGATATGTTTTGGTTGCCTTTTCTTTTCAGATTTTGATAGTCTTGAAGTCTATCTCATCAACTTTTTAGTACTTGCATTGGATGCATTAAGCATTGCATTTAGGAGGCTCACAGAGCCACGAGGGTTGGTTTACACAAATGCATTGAGGTAGGGATAATCTTTTACTGTTAATGATGATATATCTGTTTTGAGAACCTTGTGAATATTAAACACATTTTGAATGATATGATTTATGAATGCTTGGGAACCCTGTCGTTTATCAACTTATCAAATAGATACATCGAATACACTTATTTATGAATTGTGAAAGCAGTGTGACATTATTATTAAACTGTGTCGAAAAGGGTTTTTGGTGGAGATACTTTATGAATGATGTGCTATTTACAAAGGTGGAAATTGGACATTTTCTATCAATAGTTTTAGGAGCAATATTGATGAGCATATTACTTAATTTTTATGAAATGTTATATATTTTGACAATACCTGTGTATGCCATACTTTCTAAATGATTTTATGGACAAAGGAAACGGTTAGTGTACATTTGTGCTTTTCCCAACTCTTTTGGACTAGATTATGATTTTGGAAAGTTAAAAAGGGCATATTGTGGCACAGTTTGTTGAAGATATGCCCTAAAACCAATCCTAAAGAGCATATCAATTTCATGTTATATTAATTAGAAGGTATAACTTGTCTTGTAGATTTATACACACACACACACACACACACACACACACACACACACACACA
>JAESVK010000356.1:1423316-1442766 GCA_017140935.1 Hamamelis virginiana | reverse complement strand
CAAGTTTTCATTCTCAACTTGCCATTAATTTGGCACAAATCTTTCACAATAACAAACCCCCATATTTTACACTTTATTTGCATTTATTGGGTAGCAAGACCTAAGAATCGAGTAGAACCTATTCCACTCCCTGTGGATATGACCTAGGGACTCCTAGAAATTATTGCTTGACGACCGGTGGATTCCTACGCTTGGGATTCTATTGCCATCTCATTTCAAGTTCAAGCATTATCCTTTAAGGAAAATGGGAATAGAAAAAGTTTCAGGGATTCTGGATGGAAACCCTGAATTCTAATAGTTGAACAGATCCCTAAGAATTCCTGCAAATGGTCATATGAGTTTTCTCTATCTAACCCATAGAAAGTAGGAAGCATCTGAATGGTAGCATGCTTAATCTCGTAGATGAGATTCTCAATGTTTGGGATTTGGAATAGGAGGGTGGATTAAAACTGTTAGGCATAAAGTGATCCCTAAGAGTTTTTAGACCAGGTGGGGCCTGGGTAATCTCTGCAGGTAACATCACATTTCGCGCAGATGATTCAGCCATTTCAAAATTCTGCAAAGGTACGGACTCACTGGATTGTCTCAGAGAGGCTCTAGCAGCTCTCAGAGTTCTTTCCAATTCAGAGTGAATAGGTATTACGTTTAAAGACAACGACATTCTACCCCGCATAAACTAAAATCTCCACAGATAATCAAGGAATTATAAAACAACTGGTGAAACAGTTTAGCTTTAGCTTTTAATTATTCTTTTAAGCGCGCGGGAGTGAAGCTCCCAATTCCTGATTTCAGCAACCTGTAACTGGAGATAGAGAATAAACAGATAATATAAATTAATATATATAAACATTATAAAAGAATATAATTTAAGTAATATTAACAGTATTAATATTTTCGACTAAAATTAAGTCCAATGGTATCTTTTCAAATAAACCGTAATATTCCCCAGCAACGGCGCCAAAATTTGATCGTCAGAGAACAAGGGAGATTATTCATTGTTAATGATCAAGATTAATATATTTATAAAACCGCGTGTTTGTTAATCTCAATTCAATTGCGATTGGTGAGCATGGGTGTCGAACCACTGGGAACTATGTAGATTTAAAATGAGAAACTATTATTAGATTTAATTAAAGTGAAAGAATAGTGTCAAATTGTTTTGGTGGTGGAAAGAGCTTCAATTGGGTGGAAGCGAAAATGCTGAATTTAACAAAGCTGATTAAAACGCGATTAATTAGTGGAATGAGCGGAACTTGGGTGAGAAGTCCATTGAATATCAAATATGCAATTTAGTTATAAAATCCACGATATAGTAATTATGTATGGTGGTGCATCCAACTACAAGAAGGAATTCCCAAAAAGATGATGAATAACAGGACCGGCAGGTTTATCCTTGAAAAGGAATGGAATGTCACTATCCACCTTAATTGAGGATAAAGCATGCTAGTTTGTTATTCATTCCAATAAGTACCATTGCATAATTATAAAATTGCAATCACAGATATACAATTATATTATATTATATTTAGTAGTAGTATGCAGTAAACCTTCACAACTATGCAATCACATAATACAAATAACGAGATGTTTATAAACTAGGAATGCATAAAGAATCCAACTTCATCCTCACCCAAGCTTGGAGTATTAGCTACACATCAATGGAGGAGAATATCCTTTATCCATGACAAGTTCTAAGGGGTCACGGGATGGAAAAGTAAAATAAAGCAAAAAGTAAATGACTGAAGGAAATAATTATCCAAAAAAAAAATGACTGAAGGAAATAAAGAAAAAATGACTGAAAGAAATAAAGAAAATGGCGTAAGTAAATAAAGAAAAAGGGCGTAAGTAAATAAGGAAAAGGGCTTAAGTAAATAAAGAAAATGACTGTGAAAGTAAAGAACAATTCTCAAGTGAGAATTGAGCCATGTATAAAAGGAAAATTGCAGAAATTAAAGTACGGAAATTAAAGACTGAATAAGTAAAGAACAATTCTCAAATGAGAATTGAGCCATGCATAAAAGAGAAATTGCAGAAAAGTAAATAACAGAATAACAAGCAGAATTGAACTGTAAGATAAAGTCTATTGAAATTGAAGAGAAATGATCCAAAAGCAAAGTCTTGAACCCTCTTAAAGTCATACATACACGTGTATTTATAGAATGAATTTACAAAAGACGAAAAGGGCCTTGGCATCTTCAAAGAATATCAAAGAATGCCCTCAGCCGACTCATGTCTATCGATAGCGAAATTTGGCTATCGATAGAACTTCTATCGATAGCGAGACTTGGCTATCGATAGTCATGTTGGCTCTTGCATGGTTTGCTTCAAAAATTCTTCTGCAGCCTTTCGTATTTCATCGCCTATCGCTGATCTTTTACAATACGTTTCTTACTGGTGTCTTTAAGCAAGACTCCAATCGCACCTATACAAACTGTACAATTTCTTATAAAAGAGAAATTAAGCAAGTTATACAAAATTTATGCAAAACAGGATATTATTACGCAACTATTTATATAAGAGAGCATAATAATACCATAGTTTGAAGGCATGATTGTGATACAATCATGTTCATTCCTTGGTTTGATTATGATAATTTGATTCAATTTTAATAAAATTTTTATCGTATGTCTTCCGTTGCGAATCCTCATTGATCACATTCTTTCACAGTTTACACAAACATGACAAGTAATGGTTTTATGCTCAAATGTCTCTTTCTTATGAACTGTTTTACGAATGTGAGTAAACTAGATGAGTTGAAAACCTTGAAATGTCTTGAGAATTGGAAATGGATGTTCTTTGAGAACGGTTTATGGAACAATGTTCTCGATACGGTTTTGAGCTCGATTTGTATCACAGGAAGGTTTTTATAAGGGCCTATGGTCTTAGGTGGAGCCTTAGTGTGGACCCAAAGTTTATAGCCCCATATTGACTCTACAGTTGACCGTGTTAGGTAACAGTCGGTATCCTCGAGAGGTCAGACCCCGTAGTGGTCGATTTTGGTTACGTTGGTATCGGTGACTTGTTAGCCAAGAACCAATAACTTTTAATATGTTCACAAGCCTGGTTTCGATGGACATGCGATGGATATGGATGATAGGTGAAGCATGTGCTGTCAATTTGATATGATGCGGTACTTGAGATGAATCTTTTGACACATGAAACTTCTTGGGTTTTGTTTTTCACTGAAAGACCACACTGGTTTATAACTGCTTTAATCACTGTTTTATAATTGTTATGGAAACTCTGCTTATTTTAAAATGGTTCTATGTATCACTGTATTATTGTTATTAGTAGAGGTTGCCTTATTTCTACTGAGCAATTCGAGGCTCACTCATGTTTTTTATGCAGCAAATTACAAGTTGAGATATGTATATATATATATATTTTTTCTTGATTAATGAGATTCGTCACTGCATGTGGCACAACCTACTTGCCAGGGATGCTGGTATTATTATAATTTGATTTACTATTTATGTATAAGGCGTTTGGGACATCATGTATGAATATTTATATATTCTTTGTCATCTCGTGAGGAAATATGAATGAGTAGAACAAGTTGTAGCTCCATCTTGACACGTCGATCTATCCGGAAGGATTGGTACGGGTGTTAGGTTGGAGCGTTACACAGAGAGAGAGAAAGAGGGACTCTGTTTTTTTAAAAGGACAGTAGAAAAGATGAAGACAACAAATCTCTATCTGCAGTTGATCATCGGAATAAACATCACGATCGTTAGGATATTCGTTGATCTATGCATAACACATCTTCTTGTGTTTAGACTTTAAAAGATGCTGCAGCTGTTGGTCAGGGTGTTGAGAACAACGTGGACTCATCTTTTCCAAATGGCAGCGCAAGTGCATGTGCAATGGGCATTTTAGACTTAAAAAAATATTTTCAAATTTGATAGATTTAGTAGTATATTCATGTCATTCATGGTATACCTCTATGATTTGATTTGAGGGACTTTTAGATAAATTTTATTTTTTATTAAATGGTGGAATTTTCAGGGTAAACTTTTGTAAGAGAACAGAAAAGTGATACATACAAGTCCGGTAGAGGATCTCCCAGACTCCTCTTTTACTCACTCGGTCACCTCTCCGCCATTTCCTATGGAATATTATTTAATCCAAAGTCCAAACAAGCTATAAGCTGTGTGACACCCTCACACTCTCTCTTTCTCTGCAAATTTCAAAATACTGCATGCACTTCATAAATTCACAATGCCCTAAAACATGATGCATTCCGGCAATAGCTTCCGTCCTACACAAAACCTTAGAATAGTCGCCTTCAGTTGAGTCTCAAAAACCCTAGAATTATCACAGAATGATAGATGGTTGTGATCATGATGCAGCAGCAGGCCCATTCTGCGGTGGCCTCACAGCCGAATAATCCTCCGTCGTCTTCCTCTCTTAGATCACCCACAACAACAACGCCTTCTCAATCTCAGCAGCTACCTTCACCTCTTTCTCTCGCTCCTCTCTCTACACCGGCCCCACACCGCCATGCGCCGCCGGCGGCCGTCGATAATGTCATTGGGCAGGTGGTGCCGATCGCGGCGGCGCATCCAGCGGGAGAGGGTGCTGTAGCAGCAATGAGTTCACCGCTGGCGAGGGTGCGTCTTTCGGATGTTGTACCGTATGATGGGGCACCTGCGGGAGCGTACGTTAAGGCGGTGGAGGCTTTGTCAGGGTCTTTAATGCGGCATAACGCAGCAGTAATTGAGCTTGGGAATGAAGACGCAGCGCTGATGCGGTGCGGGTTGGAGTCGGCGAGATTGTATTTTAGGAGTAGGGCTCAGAGCGTTGGCACTGGAGGGAGTTGGGGAAAGGGAAGCAGAGGGGTTTACACGTACAGAGCTGGAAGGTATGAGCTGAAAATTAAGTTTATATCTATTGTTTTGTTTGGTGATTGATGGTGCCTAATTCGTTGAAATTAGGGTCATCTTTGTTTTTGCCTTTCTTTTTGTTGCCTGCTCCCATTAGCTTTCTCCTTGGAAATTGGCTTATTACTCTTCCTCAAAATTTTTATTTTCAGCATAATGTTGTTATTCTTTTACTTGACCTTGAAAATGATGGTTTGGATTTTGGAAGGCAGCATTATTAATAAAGAACTTTGAGAATTTTATATCAGTTCATTCTTGTGGTGTTAGTGGCATAGTAAAATGCCTAAAACGCCAAAAGGTAATGTGAACCATAGATTAGTCATAGGTCCATTTGAAATCCCAGAGGTTTCTCATAACATTTTTCTCAAGAAAAAAAGATAAAAAAGAAAAGGGAGAAGGAAGAATGAAATACAATTCATTTATCACAAGAATAATGATGTTCTTTTCACTACATTAACCATGAGAAGCATGGATTTACACTAAACTGAAATGTGATTTAAAAAATCCTTGCAAATCAAACAACCTCAACGTGAGAAAAGCAACAAAATTTTATCTTGTCCGTCAAAATAAATGAAGAAACTTTTGAATTTAACCAAATATTGTTCAAATGCAAGGTTTTATGGTTGAATCTACCAAAGGAATGCATTAAGTAGAGTTTTGCTTTGGAAAGATTAGTGGATAAGGGTAGAGTTGCTGGGCTTCAGGGCTTGTTGAGGGCTTTTTGGTGGGTAGGGATAGGGTACTAGTTTCTCACCTCGATACGTTGTCTTTTTATTTATTTATATATATTTTTTCTCATCCAATGAAGAGAAAAGTTGCTTAATTGTATTTTGCAGGTTTTTGAGTCAATGTCAAGGTTGAGGGTGAACATAATTAGAAGTGCTATTGCTGGAGTGAATGTTTCTAAGTTAGAGGGGGCAAGATTGGCTAACTTACTAGGGTTTTGCTTTGAGAGCTGGCCTTTGAAATAATTAGGATTACCCTTAGGAGGGAATCCGAGAGCGGTTTCCTTTTGGGATCTGGTTTTGGAGGATATAAGGAAAAGGTTGGATGCTTGGAAGAAATCCAATGCCAAGATCAGCAGTTTTGTCCGTATCTTTATTTATTATGTCCTTGTTTAGGATACCTATAAGAGTAGCAAAGAACAATGAGGGGTTGATGAGAGATCTTTTGTGGGAAGGTTGGGGAGAACGGAAGAAGTTTCGCTTGGTGACTTAAAATGTTGTCTTGCGCTTAAAACCTAAGGTGGGCTTGCTCTAGGTAACACTGCTAATAGGAATATGGTTTTAATTGTGCAATGTTTATGGGGATTTTCACTTGAAAGTAATAAACTTTGGCATAAAGTTATCAAAAGCAAGTATGGACTACAGGAAAATGGATGGAATATGGGAAGGGGTTCACTTGTCGAAGCCTTTGGAAAGGCATCTCCTAAGGTTTTCCTCTTTTTTCTTGTCTTGTGTCCTATGCTGTTGAAATGGCGAGAGAATCAAGTTGTGGGAATATATGTGGAGAGACAAGTCCATTTTAGCTTCTTTTCTTCTAGGGTTATATTATTTGTCCTCTTCTTCATGATTCATGATGCTCCCATAGCTAGTTTTGTGGTTTCTTCCTCTTTTTCATTTAGTTGTGATTTTCGTTTTTTGTGAAATCTTAATAATAGGGAGGTTGATGAGCTTTCTTCTCTTTTATTCATTATAGAGGGTGTGTACTTGAGAGCTATGGTTCACGATAGGATGGTGGTGGCTTTTACAATCTCTTGGTTCCTTTTCTGGTAATTTTTTTTTTTTTTTTATGCTTTGAGTGATGATCTTTCTTTTTTCCTTTTGGCCTCTTTTAAGTTTATTTGGAAAGGGAAAATTTCCCTTAAAGTTGAGGTATTTGCTCAATCAATAGCGCACGGAAGAATTAATACTGATGACATGCTTTAAAGGAAGATGCTCGATATGTATCTTTCTCCTTATTGGTGTGTGGTGTGTAATAGAGATGGTGAGAGTGTTGATCATATGTTTATGCATTGTCCTATTGCAAGAGTTTTATGGCATAATTTGTTTCGGTTCATAGAGATGTGTTGAGGTGCTCCTTCGTTTTCTTCAGAAATGTTGGAGATTGAGTTTCGAGTGTTTGGTAATTCAAAGAGAGCTCTTATATGATGGAGATGTGCAATGATGGCTATGTTTTGGGTGATTTGATTAGAAAGGAATTCTTGAACTTTTGAATACAGATTTCTCAGTGTTGAAAGGCTTTGGGATAGAGTTTATTTATTGGCTTCCTTTTGGACTTTTGTTACTATGGAATTTAAAGGTGTTCCTTTTGTTTGTGATGAGGTGGGTTGGGTTTTTGTTTGTGGCGCTTTAGTGGATTTTTTCGTTGCCTTTTTTCCCCCCTGCTCTGCAAGAAGGATATCTCGTCCTATTTGTTTTTCTTGAATAAAGTTGTTGCCTATAAAAAAGAAAGGGTTTGGAGGTTTTTAAGCACTAAGTATTGAACAAAAGTTTTTCTAGAATATTGAAAGGTGTTCTTAGTGTGATTGCTTCCAAGTTATAGCGTGCTTTTTTGGAGGGGCAACAAATTTTAAATGTAGTTTCAGTGGCTAATGGGGTAGTTAAGGAATAAAGATCGAAGAAGAAAGAAGGGATTCTTTTCACGGCTGATTTTGAAAAGGCCTATGATTATGTGAATTGGGATTTTGTTGATTTCTTTTAGAAAGAAACAATGACTTTAGGCCTATTATTTTGGTCACATCACTTTATAAGATTTTGGCTAAGGTCTTATAGAACATATTAAAAGCGGTTCTGGCTGATTCTGTTTTGTCATGCCCTAAGATGGATGATACAACGGTTCATTGCCTCAGTTATTAATCATCATCTCGGCCAAGATGGATGATACAATGACTTCCTATCTATTTCTCAATCGGCTTGACATTCTCTGATCGTTTCTTGTCGATACTGTTACACCTCATTTGAGTCATCTCAGAATCACCCGAGAGTTCAAACCGTGTTAGATACTTTGTAAAGCGTATTAGTTTCAAAGTGGGGTAGCATTTGACAGTAAGTTTTGGGAAGAAACTTGGTATGGGGAGAGGCCTCTTAAGGAGGTATTTCCAAACTTGTTTGAGATAGTAGTGTTGAAGAATGCAAGATTTTAAGATTGTTTGTCGTGGCCAGGATAGGTTTTGAGATTGAACATCACTTTTGGAAGGAATTTCCATGTTTGGGGGAGCTTGAAGGAGTGTGAAATTTCGATGATGCGAGTCTCTTGAAATTAGAGTTACTTAGAATTACCCAAATAGACTTAAATAACCAAATAACCCTAATTAATCTAGGTGTTCAATTATCAACAATATGCAACGGAAAAGTAAAGTAGAAATAAGAACACAAAGATTTAACGAGGAAAACCCTAATAGGGTAAAAAACCTCGGGAAGAATGGAAGCACTATGAAAAAGACAACTTACAAGACTCTGTCACTACAACCCAACGCTTGAGTCCACAAGCCAATTAGCTCACGCCGTCTTTAAGCTTATTCTCGAACGAGTCCACGAACGAGCACAGTCTTCACATCGTACTGAGCTCCACGATACGTCTTTACAACCCACAACGTACCAACAGTACCTCACACCGTAATTGACGTCAACCACCGGAATTGCGCCGGCTAAATCCAACAACCTTGGAGATCCATCAAGGCTAACACAATGCGAGATTCGGTCCCTTGAATCCCTCTAAACAAAATTCGGTGTGGTTTACAACCTCTCTAGATCGAAGATAAAAAAGAGAACAAAAATATGCAACTAGAAGTTAAGCACTCTAAAAAGAAGATGTTGCATGCTGTGGAGGATAGGGTTTCTCAATTCTAGGTTAAAGATGAATCAATAAATCTCCTCACAAATAAAATAGGCTAAAACAACCTATTTATAACCATAGTAAAGTTCTCTAATCATGTAGGAAGTTGGTATAGGTCAAAACCAATCAAAATCTGCAAAAAATAGAAGTTTTCCGAACTGTCCACGAGTTGGATCGATCCTACATTTTTACCTGGATCGATCCAAACCTTTCTGTCCATAGGATCGATCCTACTAAAAATGCTGGATCGATCCACATTATGTAAATTTCAGAAATAAATTATTTTGAACAATTTTCAACTAATTTGCATATTTGGATCATTCCTAAGTATATTAGGCATTCTAAACCACCTAAAGGCATATAAAAACCGAGGTTAAAGTCATTCTAAAATCACATAAAGTCCATGAAAACTTAGGTGCTAAGTCCACTTTACCTTCCTATAAAGGAATCGAGAGATTTTAACAACGAATCAAGTAAACTCCAATCTCGATCTTCAAATATTCTTCAAGTAAACTTGATCTTGAGCTCTTTGATGCTAGATGGCTTATGGATTAACCAAAAGACCTAAAGCAATACAACTCGATTTGTGTTTTGGAAATCGAAATTAGCCAACACATGAAAATAAAACCTAACAAACTCCCTCTTTGGCAATTCGTGACAAAGCATCAACAAAATGATTACACATAAGATGAAAGACTTGAAAAACAACAAAATCGACTCTCCCCCTTACATGAACAATGAATATCCAATAACTTCTATTATAACTCTATTAAAACAAGATTCAATATTCTAATGAACTAATCCTTGAATTGTTAATGATGCTTGTACCTATTTTCTGCACACATGCAAACAAAATACCTTATGCAGCATAGAAGAATGAAAATATCAAACCGAGCATACGTAAACAATACCAATTAAAATTATGATTAAGATACGATTTGAAAAAAAAAAAACTTTAATATCACTTAAAAAAAAAAAACAAAATCGATATCAAATAAAAAAAATTAAAAAAAATTGTTTAGAAACAATACAAAAAAAAATTTCACTCCTTTTCTCTCCCCCTGAATATCATCTCTCCCCCTTTTTGTCACGAATAGACAAAGATAAATAAAATCATTTCAATCAAGAGAAAAATAGGGGAACAAATGAGAAAAATTGACAATAAAAACTATAACTAGGAAGTTTACCATATCAAAATTTCACACACTATGATAAGATATGAACCAATTGTACCAATTGAATCTCAATTTAGATACTAAGACACATCCAATAATATAAATTAAGTCTTGACCACTTAACCAAGCATCAAGGTAATTTAACAAAAGCATCACACGATGTGTGTATGAATTGGCTTAACATAAATCAAGTCTAAAAAGTCATAGTTGTTCAAACTATCAAAGTACAAGAGCATAAGATCTATAAATCATGTACTTGTTGAATTCAAACCAGTTGGTTTCATTAATACAAGGAATGAAAGCCTCCCCCTAAGTATGATAACAAGAATGAAGAACTTTCAAACATGCTTTTAAGATGAGAAAGAATATAGTATAATGAGCTCAACTTTCTTTTATACTTTTTCTGTGGCACATTGGTGCTTTTTTTTTTTTTTTTTTTTTTCAACTTTTCTTTTCTTTGGATCTTTTGTGCTCTTTCAACTTTTTCTTTTCTTTGGCATTTTTGTACTTTTTCTTTCCTTATTTTTTTTTAAAGTATGAGCTCAAATGCATTACTTGAGATATAGAGAATATAAAAGCAAATGCAAATCAAGGAAAGATTTGAATCATATAGATAAGAAATAATTGAATCAATGTGTGCAAACATTGGCACTTTAGCATGTTTGAACTCAAAAGGAGCGTCCAACTAATGGTCATTCAACTTTCCAAAAATTTATGATCTCATTTCTCACATTCATGATAAGTTTTTCACAAAAACAACTCTAAAAGTAACGAGACATGTCATTCAATGTGCTTCAAGATGTATCATAATGAATTTTCATGAAATTACAATTATGCAAAGATAAGTACTTAGACTAAAATCTTAATTCATGAAAATGTCAAGCACGATGATCAAGAATTCATCAATTTAATCAATACTTAAGTTCATATCAAATCATAATACGAGAAATCAAAGATATGAAAACACAAAAAAATAGAAATTTTTTTTTGGGTTTTTGACAATATGACTCCAATTGAAAAAAAAAAAAAAAAAAAAAAAAAAAAAAAATCCTAACTACATAGTTTAGCTTTGGGAACAAGATATAAAGATAATGAAAAGTAATCCTAAGCTAACTATGGATAGTTTAATGTCTTTTCGGACAAATGTAGTTTAACGTCGTTTCAGATGAAGCTAATTTAAAGTCATTGCGGACTAAGCTAGTTTATAGTCATTGCAGACTAATCAACTCACATCCACTAGAGGGAGTGAGAAGAACACTTTCCTAGAGAAGGATTAAGGTTGAAAGACATCAAATCCTCTTTCCTAATCCAAACAGTCCTAATATTGGATGGCTTTGAAGCTTCCTTGACTGTAGGAGTTGACTTCCTAGATGTATTCACTTTCTTTATACTAGTAGTTAAGTCAGCTCGTGTCCTAGGGGTCCTAGACATTCTTGGAAAATTTTTGTAGTCTCTCCTAAACCAATTAGAAGGAGTGTCTCTGTTCCAAGCAAATGAAGATTGCTTCAAGTGGAAGCAATGTGGTCGAATGTGACCTTTCTTACCACAATGGTGACAAGTGGGAACAAAACTAGAAGATGTATGATATGTAACATGGGACACACTTCTAGATGCAACCCTAAAGGTCTTCTTGAGACTAGGACAAGGAGGCCTAATGTGATCCAAAACTCCATAATGAACATACTTTGGAACAAACCTTTTCTTGAGAGTTTGGTCAATCTTAGGCATGGACTTCATTAAAGGTTTCTCTACCTTAGAAGTGGATGACTTGACTTCACTTAAAGTAGGTTTAATCTCATATGAGGTAGATCCTAATCTTTCTCTTCCTACATTCCTCTTAATAGTCCCAAGTAAGATATTAAGTTGCTCGGATCTTTTATCTAAGTTGATTTTCAATTCTCGAGCATCTTTGCCCTCTTGTTCAAGTCTAGCAATAGTAGCAACAAACTCACTCTGTTTCTCAATCCTAGACTTGATCTCACCCTCTAATTCATCAACTTTCTCAATAAGGGTGTTTCTCTCTTTCTCAATAGCTATAAGCTTATTGGAGAGAGTGACTTTATGTGTCTTTAATTGACTAACAAGAGCCTCAAAGTTTAAGGCTTCTTGTTTGCGGATCTCTCTTTCTTTTTCTAAGGTTTTAACCTAGATAGCTAAATTCAGATTTCTCTTCTTTAGCATGAGAGTCTCTTCATACAATTCATTATAAACTGTTCGAAGACCTCCCTCATCATTCGATTCACCAAAGTCCTCAAAACCCTTTAAGACGTCACAAGAGTCAACAACTAAGGGAGTACTAGAAGACTCACCTATATCATCTACAAGTCCCACAAGTACAGTAAAATTAGAATCATCCTCACCCTCGGATTCTTCTTCATTATTCTCATCTTCATCACTATCACTAGGGTAGCATTCATGGCTTGTTGTTTGCCCTTACCCTTCTTTTTGTCGGGACAATTTGAAGAAATATGTCCTAATTCATGACATTCATAGCATTCAATGTGAGAGGGATTCCTAGGCTTTTTCTTGTCACTCTTATACGAAGAACTAGAGTTAGTCTTCTCTTTCCCTTCATTATGTTTTGACCATTTAAGAAATTTTTTAAACTTGTCAAAAAGAACTAAATCCTCATCATTCACATCAAAGTTCATTGTTTGAGACTCTTTTCTTCCCTAGTGGATTTTAGAGCAATACTCTTGTTCTTTTTGGGTTGTCTCAACTTCAACTCAAAAGTTTTGAGTGAACCAACAAGTTAATCCACTCTCATCAAGTCAAGGTCCTTACTTTCTTCTATAGCTGTGACCTTAGGTTGAAATCTGTCAGGTAAAGACCTTAAGATTCTGTCAACAATAACTTTTTCTGGAATTTTCTCACCTAGGTTAAAGGAAGAATTGACAATATCATTCAATTTAGCATAAAACTTAGAAAATGTTTCATGTTCTTCCATCCCGATTCTCTCAAAACTAGAGGTGAGAATTTGGAGCCTAGACTTTCTCACTTGGCGAGTACCTTCATGGGTTACTTGTAAGATATATCCCATACTTTTTTCGAAGTAGTGCAAGTCATGATCCTACAGTACTCTGACCCAGATACACCATTAAAAATGGCATATAGCCCTTTGTTATTCCAACTACTTCTTTCTAGGTCATTTTTGTCCCATTCCTCGGGGGATTTGGGAGAGGTAGCACCATCTTTAGTGACAGTGGGGGGGACTCCAACCGATTTGAAAAGTCAACCAAACCCTATCATCTAGGGATTTCAAAAAACTCATCATCTTAGACTTCCAATAAGGGTAATTTAAACCTTCAAATAATGGGGGTCTAACATTCAAACCTCCTTTCAAAAGATCCATATCCTCGAATATGCTGGATTCACACTTGGGCGATTAAACCAAAAAAGTGAACTAAAACTCTACCAATTGAAATTCGATGATGCGAGTCTCTAGAAATTAGAGTTACTTAGAATTACCCAAATAGACTTAATAAACCAAATAACCCTAATTAATCTAGATGTTCAATTATCAACAATATGCAGCGAAAAAGTAAAGTAGAAAAAAGAACACAAAGATTTAACGAGGAAAACCCCAACAGGGTAAAAAATCTCGGGAAGAATGGAAGCACTATGAAAAAGATAACTTACAAGACTCTGACACTACAACCCAACGCTTGAGTCCACAAGCGAAGTAGCTCACGCCGTCTTTAAGCTTCTTCTCGAACGTGTCCACGAACGAGTCTTCACTTTGTACCGAGCTCCACGATACGTCTTCACAACCCACAACATACCTACAATACCTCACACTGTAACTAACGGCAACCATAAGGATTGCACTGACTAAATCCAACCATCTTGGAGATCCACCAAGGCTAACACAATGCGAGATTTGGTCCCTTGAATCCCTCTAAACAAAATTGGGTGTGGTTTACAACCTCTCTAGATCGAAGATAAAAAAGAGAATAAAAACATGCAACTAGAAGCTAAGCACTCTAATTAGAAGATGTTGCATGCTATGGAGGCTAGGGTTTCTCAATTCTAGGTTAAAGATGAATCAATAAATCTCCTCACAAGTAAAATAGGCTAAAACAACCTATTTATAACCCTAGTAAAGTTCCCTACTAATGTAGGAGTTGGTGTAGGTCAAAACTAATCAAAATCTGCAAAAAATAGAAGTTTTCCGAACTGTCCACAAGTTGAATCGATCTTACATTTTTACCTGGATTGATCCAAACCTTTCTGCCCATAGGATCGATCCTACTAAAAAGGCTGGATCGATCCACATTATGCAATTTTCAATTAATTTGCATATTTGGATCATTCCTTGGTATATTAGATTCTAAACCACCTAAAGGCATATAAAAACCTAGGTTAAAGTCATTCTAAAATCACATAAAGTCCATGAAAACTTAGGTGCTAAGTCCACTTACCTTCCTATAAAGGAATCGAGAGATTTTAACAACGCATCAAGCAAACTCCAATCTCGATCTTCAAATATTCTTCAAGTAAACTTGATCTTGAGCTCTTCGATGCTAGATGGCTTATGGATTAACCAAAAGACCTAAACCAATACAACTCGATTTGTGTTTTGGAAATTGAAATTAGCCAACACATGAAAATAAAACCTAACAGAGTGGTATTTATTTTTATTTTTATTTTTATTTTTATTTTTGAGCAACTTTATTTAGTGAGGGTTGAAGGTGGAATGGAGATAAAATAATATGGAGAAGGAAGGCCGATGGTGTGCTCTTAATCAAATATTTTATTTGAGGTCCTGTTTATAATGATAGGAAGGAACTTTCTAGCTAGCAAGGCGTGGTTATCTTCCATTCCTCTAGGGTGGCTTTTTTCAAATACTTGTATATAATAGGTGTCTGACGATTGATAATCTTATGAAAAGAAACTTAGTAATGCCTAACTACCTAAGCACCTAACACGGATCGAACTTTAACCAATGAGACTTTTTCCCCTTGTGTTCTTTGTTCTTTTAACAATATTTATCAGCCTGTTCTTCACTTTGATTTATTTTTATATTAAACATAGGTTTGTAAATTTAACACTTAAGTGGCTCATCTTATGGTAGGGCTTTAGAAGATTGGGACTCATCTCCCCCATGCATGGCTGATATATTTAGATGCATGGGAAAGGCCGCTCGTGCTGCACTGTGTGCAGTTGCGAGGCATCTTCGTTTGCGAAGCGAGTAAGGACAGTGATGGTGGAACTTTATTTTGATTTACTTTTACTGTGCTTTTCCCAATCCCATTTTTTTAATAATATATATATATCTATATTTTTACAAAATATATGTGCAGTGTTTTTAATCATTTACTTGATGATACCCCATTGTCTGCTAATGAGACATCCTCATCACTGCTCGTTGCATCTTACCATCATGCATCCTTGCAAAATGGGAAAGGTATTGGGGGAGGGAAGCCGGCAACAAACGGAGAATTTGAGAAGGGATTGTTGACATTGATTTCCTCAGATAGTCCTGGTCTTCAGGTATCTTTCATCACTTGACGACAAATCTAAAACTAAGTAGTTGTGGTTTTCTACTGTAGTGAAAAAGATTGAATATTATTTTTTATTCAAATTGTCGGCTTTGAATTGAATATTATTTATTATTCAAATTATTGGCTTTGAATGCTTTTTTTTTTTTTTTTTTTTCTAATTCTTTAATTGTACTCCTTTACTGTCATTATTGATTTGGGATGTTTAAAATTATTGTTTTCCTCAAATCATTTTCGCCAATTGTTTCTTCCTTAGGTTTGTGACCCCAATGGACGCTGGTACCTAGCAGATGGCGGGTCAGCTCCTGGGGACCTATTACTGCTTACAGGCAAGGCACTCAGCCATGCCACTGCTGGTCTTCGCCCTACTGCCTCATATAGAGCTGCTCCTGATTGCTCCTTTGGCACTGCTAGTAGTGGAAGGTACAAATCCCCATCCTCTCTTATTTAAGTAAAACCTTGAAGCAAAATGTTTCAGTTGTTGCAATTGATTTCCGTGGAGTTCATTTTAGTAATTACCTCCATCGTGAGATTAATGATTGTAGGACATCACTGGCATTTAGGCTCATGCCACAGGGCAATGCTATATTAGATTGTTCTCCAATTGCAGCAGCTGGTCACGTCATTCCCCATAGCTATGTACCAGTCTCTGTAAGCCAGTTTATGGACGACCTTTCTGCTGAGGAAGATGTACTGTGCAATCCTTCAGATAATACCTACGTAAGTTCTATCTTCAGCCAACTCACACAGAAGACACTAGTAGAGAAAATAAAATAACCATCAAGAGATCAGGGAAATTATAATTATTGCAAATTTAAACCAGCAAGAGATCAGGGAATTTTAATTTTTGCAAATTTATCTCTGTTTGTAGCTACCCCCTTGCCAACTAAAACAGAAAAAATCACCGTTTCCTTGGCTGCTTACAAGGTGGCAAAATTGGTGTTTTTTCTAATTTGGACTTGCTGAACCCATCTTAAAAGCTGCTTATAAACTACCCAATCTTTGAGTAGGTTTTTATTAATGGTGGAGACACTGATGACTTGGGATTTCCAACAATGTTCTGTATAAGAAGCACTGACACCAATGCATGCCATGGTTATAACAAGATACAGACATGCTATTACAGAAAATCCCTAAAAAAGAAGAAAAAAAGGATGCGGCATGTCGGGGGTACAGAAAGATCTCTCTCTATATATATATTTCTATTATACATATTAAAAATTAGTATGTAACTAACTTATCTAAAATTATATTTGACGATCTTTAACAATGACATAAACAAGCAAGACATTCATACGGAGATTATAAAAAAGGAGCAACATACAACAATATATGTATATATATATATACACACACACACACACACACATAGGCAGCAATATAACCACTGTTAACAAGCTGTTATATGTATATATACCCCCTCTCCCAAAAAAAAAAAAAAAAAAAAGCCCATCTTCAAACAAAGCGAGGACGAAAGCCAATACTGCATTTGGCCCACCATGTCCCCACAGTGTCCCAATTGTGTGAACATGTCAAAGAAATCTTTTTTTTTTAAAATTTTTTTATTTAATTTAATTTTTTTTTTCTTTTATTATTATTATTATTATTATTATTATTATAGTTGTTGGACGCACACTAGACATGTCCAACATATGTTGAAGGCATGTTTGAGGAGTGTTAGTGTACGACACATGTCAAACACCTCCGAGGACATGTCAGGGTTTCTTAGGTTCTATTAAAAGGGATTGTGGAACTTATGTTGTTATGTACTTAGATTTGAGTTTTTAAACTTGGATTTACAGCTCTTGTGTTCACTGTCTGTTTGAGGAGTGTTAGCGTACGACACATGTCAAACACCTTTGACGACACCTCAACAAACATGGAAATCTTGTGGCTGAGAAACAAAACTCATGCTTGGCTGTCATTCTTGTCTTAAAAAATGGGCTTCCTGTGACTCCTCTGTGCTCTGGTGACAGAAGCAAAATCACTTTCAAACTCAAACATGATTGTTGGCCATCCTTAGCAATGGAAAAAAGTAGGGAGGAATTCCATCCAAAATCTTCAAGAAATTTTCAATAACAAATCTTCGGCATCATTAGCATTAGAACACTGAGCTTTTGTGAAGAAGAATGTTTGCTTCTCTCTCAACCATGTTCTCTCTAAACCATGCTCACTCATTTGGCTAAGTTTAGGTGACTTTTTCATTCTATTCAGACCAGAACAACACAAAAAATAAGGTTCAAAATTCTAATTTCTTCTTGAATTGGAACATGAATTTGGATGAAAGGTGCATTTTGTTGAAAGGAAGATGCTCGAATTCAGACAATTTTGCTTCGATTGCTTTCTCATGATCAAGCCCTTGGTCCCCATTTTTCATAGCTCCTCCTGAACCTTCCAACATATGGTATGAGTTAGAATTCTCAAACATTTCGATATAGTGTAATCGAATTAAGCCTATCAATGATGGTATCCTTTTTCCACGAGATTAAGATATGCAAAACATCAATATATAAACTTTGAGATCAGGGTATCAAATATCGCCCGATACGATACGTATCGGCCGAGTCGTATCGGATTTCGAAGGTGTCTGTACGCGATACACCATGTGTACATGTATTCTCATAGTATCGGGCCGATACGGTACAGTATCGGTGTGTATCGCTCGATATCCCGTTACACTAGCCCATGCGTAAAGGATTTTTTGGCTTTTTTTGAGGAAAAAAAAAAAGAATAATGGAGGAGAGCAGAAATTATTGTGCATTTTATGAGATTTGAGGGCTTTAATTAAGCATTGGCAGAGGATGAGAGAAGAAAAGCGTCGTGGGTCAAGAGAGAAGAGAAAACGCACTGTTCAGTGACTGAACTCTAGTCGCCGGTTCAGTCGCTAGTCTTCTCTCGCTGCCGGCCAACTGTGGCTGCCATTGAAGGTCGCCGGTGACTCGGTGAGGTAAGTCTTCGACTATATTTTAGCCAAAGTCTCTGTGTATATGTATATATATATACACTGGTGTGTATATGTGTATATATATATACTCATATAGTCGGTGCCCACTGCCCACTGCCCACTGCCTTTGTTGTATCCAGCAAGCTAAATTAATTTTTTTTTTATATTTTTATCTTTTCTCTTTGAAAAGTCAAAGTACATCATAAATTGAAAATATAAATAATAAAATTATTATTTTATCTTAATTGTTTTATTTTCTATTTATATATATATATATATATTTTATTTTGCAATTATTTTTATCATTTTAATAAATTATTAAAAGTATTTAAAATATATAAACGTGTTAAAATCACTTATTATTTTTTAAAATATGTTAAAAACTAATAAAAATGCTTAAAATATTTGAAAAACTATGATACAATTTGAAAAATATTATTAAAAATATTTGTAACGTTTAAATTAAAATTCCAAAATTATTATTAACAAAATATTATAAAATTTAAAATACAAAACTTAAAAAAATTAAAATATAATACAAAACAAAAAAAAATCTAAAATATATAAAAATTCTAAAAATTTGGGAAAAAAATTTAAAAATAAGAAAATGCCTAAAATTTGAAAAATAAATAAGTTCAAATTTTAAAATCATGAAAGAAATTTAAAATTATAAAAATATTTAAAATAATTTAAAACATTAAATTCCTTATAAGAAAATTTCTAAAAACATTCGAAAAATAATTAAAAATAGAATGTACAAAAATTATAAACTATAAGTCTATTAATTCTATTGTACATTCACTAAAACTCTTTAAAAATATTAATACACATGATTATAGGGGTGAAAATATGTGTATTACTATTTTTGGGCTTGGTGTGCAAAACAAAAAAAAATTCACGGTCCCAGCACCCGATACCCGTTACGTATCACCCGATACACCTTTACCGTTACCGTTACGGATCCGTTACCCGATACTTAAAACCATGTTTGAGATAGTAAATTCGTTCAATTCCAAGATCGTATTCATATTCAATTAAAAAAAAAATCCAAACTCTGAAATTTGAATTTTAAGATTGGAGGATATAACTAAGATGAATATAAACACACACACA